>JAIUZE010074715.1:94496-116108 GCA_022085475.1 Heliosperma pusillum | reverse complement strand
CATGGAATCTCGCGGAAATTCCAAATACGAACTCGGAAATTCTAAATTCGACTCGGAACATAAAATTCTATATTAAAACTTAAATTTGCTGAAAAGTATCCGTAAAAATATTTTCACTATAAAAATAGGGTACATTTCCGGGTGTTACATGAGATGCTTGTTATTGTGATTGTTTTTGTTGATGATGGTGAGTGTTGTGACGATGATGATAATGGTGGTTCGGAGTTGGAGTTGGGTGGTTACTTGGTTACTATTTTGGTGGTACGCTGGAAGACGGTCCACACCCTGAGTTTGCCGCTCGTGGCTCTCCCACCACAAGAGGGATGTGCACATTAATGTTCCGGATCTCTCACTACGGTGCAGAGAGAATTTCGATGTCCAGTGCTGTGGTCTGGCATCATTAGGTGGTTATTGCAGGTCAGGTCTGCAGCCTGATACTGCTGGGGTTATCGCTACGGTGATAGCCCAGTTACTGGTACTTGATGATGTTGTTGGATACATGTTGCTACTATTATTATCTTATGCGTTGATTGATGTATGACGGTACTGGCACCGTTAATATTTTCCAAAACTGCTGTGATCTATTGGGGAATGGTGAGCATGTGTCTAGCAGGTATATATTTTGTTTGAGCTCGCATAGAGGATTGGATGGGATCGCCGCTGACGAGTCTTATCTTCTTCTGTCACTTTGTTTATCATAGACTTTTACTTTGTTAGAGTTGGTTTGGAATATTGCTAAGACGATGTGTCGCTAGTACTTTTGGAAAGACCAAAGATGGAGTCGCCTTTTTTTCTACTTCATTTTCTTCAACCTCTTTCTGTGTCATGTGTTGAGTAGACGTAATAGTCTCTTTTCTACGAGCACCTATCTTCACAGGCACATGAGACTTATATCTGAGCCCAGCCTTTGTCACCATGAAGCTCCTTTCTTATTTGAGCATTTCCTGTTGCGTTTTATTAAGACCATACGACTCTACTTCTATAACCTTACTGAGAGGAGTTGGTTTTGTAAAGTCATACCCAACCATTACTAGTAACTTGTAACCATTAGAATGAAATATTCCCTTACTTTTTTCTTTTGACTATTGGTCAGATGAACATACGAACCACTTGGAGAAGGCCTTTCAATTTTTGTTTGAGATTAACTTGAAGAGGTGTGCTGATTTTTGCCACCCATTTCTGCTTGACCACATGACTTGTCTTTTTTTCCTTATGCTCTGTCTTTAATGTTGGATAGTCTAATAAAAGACTCTCCCAATCTTTGCTGCGAGACTTTGGGATGTAACGCAATACTGGCGGTGAATTCTTCTGCGACGTTTCTTGTTTCTTAGGGAACTCTGCATGAGTTGTTATTTTGCTAGCCTCGCTAACTTTTGGCTTGAAATCATCTTCTTTAATAGGATTTGCAGCTTCATTTTCCTTGATGATGTTCATTAATTGCTTACCTTCTTTCCCAGTTGAAGAAATAGTGGTTGACATGAACTCACTTGGCGTACCATCTTCGTCGAAGAATTTTGCGTCGGCGAAGAATGATTCGACCTTGGAGAAAGGTTTGGCATATCCATCAATTTTTCTTTTGCCCCCACGATAATACTTCAGACATTGGTGGAGTGTTGAGGCAACAACCCCATTTTCATGTTTCCAAGAACGCCCTACTAGCAATTTGAATGATATTTTGGCTTTAATGACATGGAAGAGTGTTTCAGAAGAAAGGTCACCCATGCTAAGATTTATTCTAACCATACCAATTGTCTTTTCTCCATTCAAGTTAAGGCCATGAATCATTGTTCAACTGCTCGAGAGTTCTTCTATCGTGATCCCCAATTCCTTCATAGTGGCTTTTGGCATAAGATTGACTCCTGAACCTTCATCTATCAAGATACGATTGACTTTGTGTCCCCGAATGTGCCCTGGAAAATAAAGTGGCCTATTGTGAGGCTTGGACCTAGGAAGAAAATCCTCACCTGAAAAATAACTCAAGGTCGCGTTACATGAGAGACGTCCAGCTGACTGCTCAGCAGGATCAATCTTGTCTTTCATCTTCCTGCATACAACTCTGGCTTTCCAACCCTTGAAGTATCAAATGACGCTTCTCTTTGGGTAGGAGAAATATTTTTTTCTACCCCATGTTTGAAGGAAGGACGTCAAGAGCTGCCACTACTTCGCCATCTTTTTGAGAATGGGATTGTTGTGATGGTATCGCATCATCTCCATATCCCTCATTCGTTTTTCCTTCATCATCACCACCTTCAGTAGTTGAGATGGTGCACACACTAACCTTGTTTAAGAAATCTTGTGAGAAGAATTCTTCTAGAGTAACGGGATTAAGTGGTTCTTTCTCTAGTAGGTCGATAACCAAAACATGGGGTTTGACCATTTCTTAGACTTCTGCTTTCCTTTGGACTTATGAGGCTTTGTGCTCTTTGATCCATTTTTTCGGCGATAGATTGGTTGCGTTGTCTGCTTTCTTTCTTTCCTTGACTTCTTGCGCGTAACCAGAGTCCATGCCTCATCATCATCTTCATCCTTCTTATCCTCTTTCTTATCTTAAGAAGCTAGTTAGCTTTTGTGGCAATAGAAGTGGCGGCAACAACGACCTTTGAATCCATAATGCTACAAGCTCTAGACTTCCAAATTGCAACATATGCACGTACCACCCCTGATTCAAAGTTGGTTGCGCAAGTTGTTTCAAGACTGCAGTAGTTTGATTTTTTGCTACCATTTCAGCTAAGTCGAGGATGATCTTCCCATATCTGGAGAGCTACATTATCTTTTCCTTAAGTGTTATACACTTTTTAATGGGATGACTGACTAGTTTATGGTAGCGACCATAGTTAGGGTTGCTTGTCTTGTTACCTTGTTCGGTTCGCTTAGACTCTGACAGCTTTATAACCTTTTTCTTAAGGAGATCATCCATCATCACTGACAAGTCTGAGTCAGGGAATGCATACTTCTTTGCTTGCAATTGCTTTAGGGTAGGCTTGTCGCATTGGTAGTTCTAAGAGAATGACTTCTTCTTTTCATATTTGGGTTTTGATGAAATTTTGACAGACAACGCTTGTCTAAACAATCATGGTTTCTTTATTTGCTCACTTAGAGCCCTTATGAAATGTTTTAACTTCTTATTTTCACTTGGTGCCATGGAAGAAGTTGATCGAGCTTTCCCGCTCTCTTTGACTATGATTTCCACATCATGGGCGCGAGTCGCCGACTCTTGAAAGCTTCTTGGTTTGATACCTTTCAAGATATAAATAAGGTCCCAATACATCCCGTTGAGACTAATCTCCATTGTCGACAACTCACTTAAGTGTTCCTTGCAATCGAGACATAGCGCACGCCATCTTTTGATGTAGTCGACGACAGGTTCGTCTTCCCACTGAGGTTGTGTTTGTCAACTTACTCATATTGACGATACGCCTGGTGCTATAAAATATGTTGAGGAATTCATATTCCATGCGACCCCAACTATCAATTGACTCCGAGTCCAGATCTATTTACCAATCGAACGCAACCCCTTTGTGGGAACGCAGAAACTGCTTCACCAAACAATCACCCTCGGTCCCAGCATTATTACATGTCTCAACGAAGTGGGTGATGTGTTGCTTTGAGTTTCTCTTCCTGTCAAAATGTTGAAACTTGGGAGGTTGATAGTAAAAGGCATTCGCAAATTGTCAATCCTTTTAGTATAAGGCTTAATGTAGCGTCCTGTGCTAGTTAATTTATCACCTAGTTGAGTTTTGAGGGTTTTGGCTACAGCTCATGTAACTTCTCTTCAGTGAAGGCGCCGATTTCGTTTTTAGGCTTTCCACCGTCATCCTCATCATCAACATCCTTGCCGTTGTCACTAGCTTATCAGTGTCGTTATGATTATTGTGTGTCTTCCTGTCACGAAGCTTCACAATTTCCTTTTGTAGGTCATCAATTTTCTTATTCTTCTCTTCATTCTTCTTCATCATCTTTTCGATAAGCTTATTCAAGTTTTGGACCTGCTCCTCGAAAGTAGAGCTACCTATCACCATGACAGATACACTAGTAGGAGTAGAGGCTCCCTTCTTCTTTGGCGACGTCGTGAGTCTATAAGGAGAGGCCTTGTTGATGACCTTGGCACATCTAGCTTATTTGTGTGAAGGAGAGGAGGCAGCAAGGATAGCTATGGCATCAGCAGATATGAAGGCAACAGAGACCTTGCGCCGCCTAGCAAGGACGCGTGCAGAACGTAAACTGGTAGCAGCAGCGTTAACAACAACCTTTTTCGCCATTCCTCTTGTACAGATGCCTACTGCTTGAGCAACAAGGAGGTAGCGGTAGTGAGAGATTCAGAGTACCCTGCAGAATAGCTGCGTAGGTCTTCTTGGAGGAGTTGGAGGAGATGTTTTGCTGGCGAGACATCTTCGTGTAGTTGTAGATTTGATTACACGGCGGTAGAGATGAGAGGTATAAATTTTCACGTAGGGGTAAGCAAAATTTGTCATAGCAAATTTTGTATTGCAAAATAAATTTGACACAAAATACGAGACAAGTGAATTTTTATTAATATAGAAAGTTATGTGTACAATCTCTGAGAGTACGTATACGCCATTTGTAGAAGAGGCGCGAACGTTGTATTTAAATGACACATGTAGAAGTTGCATGCACTATGCATGCACTACAAGAATAGCGTCCGAAATAAATAGTCGGTAATGCAAAAATTCGGTTGGTAAATAAAATTTATTTACCGACGGTATTTTCATATATACCGACTAAAAATATTGGTCGGTAATAACGGTCGGTAATTGAAATTTACCGACTGATTTTTTTGTCGATAAATTTAGGGACTGAATTTTTGGTCGGTAAATAAAAATTTGGTCGGAAAATTATCTACAGAAAATCGGTCGGTAATTAAGTTAATCAGTCGGTAATTATATTTTTTTGGTCGGTAACTTATTTTGTTCGGTCGGTAACTTTTCGCCTATTATGCAATAAATATTTTGATTCTCGCTGTCGCAATAAGCCTATAAATTATATTCTTTTTATTCTCGATCTTCCAAACACTAAGAGTTCCAAATAAAGAATTATTTACATTAAACTTATCCAATTAAAATAGAATATTCATACAAAATTTTGTCAAACTACGACGTCTTAGTCTACCAACATCAACCTACAACAAATTCATCAACTTACAAGTGCGAACTACAATATCTTATTCTACCAATATCAACCTGAAACAAATTCATCAACTGAAAAAGAAGTACAAGTGCAAAGTGACAAGCTCATCAAGCTACAAGAAGTTCTACAACTAAACTTAAAACCTACTTTGGCTTCACGACACCAAGAACACATTGTCAAGAGTTATCATAGTTGTATATCATCTTTTCCTTGAAGTCACGTTGTATATCTTCATAAATGGCCTGAAATGGACATATCAAGGTTGTCGATAATATGTATAAATCAAATCAGGCCTAAATGAAAGTAAAAGAACTTAACAAACAATGATTATGTATACAATAGTTGAACTACTCTAGAAAGATGGGCAAATTAATTTCTTGCCAAAAAACAATCCAAAAACACACGCCGGAGATGGGAGGTGTCGTATCGGTGTCTATAAAATAGTCAAGATACTTGTTTGGCCGTATCTCCGTATCATTAAAATTTTAGAATCACGTATCCAACACCCGATACGTCGGACACGACACTTCTCAGCTGTCTGAAACACTGCTAGTGTTCAAAATTAACCAAAGAAGCATATAAATTGACAAATAAACAAGTCAATGGCCACAAAATTCACTACCACACATATGCTACAACACCAAAAATCATTGGCGTATCTAAGATTTTGAAAGAGGGGATGCGAAAAACTAAGTTACATAATTAAGTCATAATTTAATGTAAGATGGTCTCAGAATGTAAGATACTCCTTTTATTATATAAAAACACTCATTTGTGTCTCTATGAACAAGAACAAAATGAAGTTCTTATACACAAATGAACGGAGTGACATCGTTTAAAATAATAACCACGACTTTACACGGAGTATTTTTTTACCGAGACACAAAAAGACGAGTGTACTTTGATCCTATATTCCTACTTCCTACTGCTTATACTATCTCACGCCCCTTACACAACAGACACAACATACATTAAATTCACATTAATTACTAACAAGACACGTATAAGATTTGTGTGCATCATTATCCACCGCAATCAAAGTAATTGCCAGATTTAATCTTCATCATCAAGCTACTTAGGTCAATATCAATCTATTAATTCACCATAATCAAACAAATTTGTGTGTATCATTATCAATTTATCATTATTATCATCTATCCAAGATTTACTCAATTCAATTTTTCTGGGTAGTTATCAATTGATCAACAAATTAATTGAGGATTTGAATTTTCAACTTTGCATACTAGATTAAAATTAAAGTACCTTATATAGTGTTGCCACGTTGGTCTCAAGGCTGCAGGAGGAACGATGTTGCGCTGGTCGTTAGACGCCGGGGTATATGAAAAGAATACAAAAAGTTATGCGGTTGTCCAGAGGTTAGAGGAATCGGGGAGTGAAAGCATTCACTGCACCCCCTTCACGAGGCCATTGCAAAAAAAAATCATGTTTTTTTTTTGCATGAAAGAACAAAATTGGTACTATCAATCTTAATCACCAACCAAATATTGCTGTAAAATTAAATCAATCTTAAACTTGAAAATCATACCTTCTCCAAACTAGAAAATATCTACAATATTGTTGTATTATCAGGTACTCCCAAAGATCAATGAAATAATCTACACAAATACGAATACACAATGATATAATCAAATGTCACTCAAACAAACTAACTCTAAATTTACTCCGTAAAATATTATCCTAGCTATGTAATAATAAAAACATCACCAACATCACAAATTAATTAAATTGAAAAACCCCCAATTTCACCTAACCGTAACCCCGACTTAAACAACTTTAAATTTTGCATTCAATTGATAACAACTAGTCAATTAATACACAAAATTGTATGTAAACAACAACAATAAACCCATTTAAAACAACTTAATACAAAAAAAATAAAGTAAAACCATACCAATCAAATTAGGAATTAGACGGGTATAGAAGAGAGGAATACAATTTGGCTAGTGGCAGCTAGTAGTCAGCGCGTCAGCTAGAGGTTAGCAGTGGACCGGAGGTGGCACGCGGTGGCACGGCTGACATGGTGTTGTGTGGGGATGACTTGATTTGTGAGGAGTTTAGTAGTAGTAAGTTTTTTTTCCTAAGATAAATAATGAGAGGGGAGTCGTGTATGTATTTTTGTTTCTATTTAAGTGGGTACCGACCGATTAATATTTTGGTCGGTAAAGTAAGGCATTGGTCGGTAAAGTAAGGCATTGGTCGGTAAAGTAAGGCATTCGGTCGGTATTTTTGGGTTTTACCAACTGTTTTCATTAAGATACCGACGGACATACCATCCGTCGTAAATTTACCGTCTACTATTATTTTAGCGACTGAAATTAGTCGGTAATGCACCGACCGTTATACTTATCGGGCGGTATTTTCGGTCAGTATCAAGGTTATTTCTTGTAGTGATGAGGCATCGTGTTGTATTTTTGAGAGGGTCACAAAGACTTGTTCTCTCTTGAATGTTGTAGCTTGAATGCCTTGGGCAGGCGGCACAAATTTGGT
This sequence comes from Heliosperma pusillum, assembly GCA_022085475.1. Classification (NCBI taxonomy): domain Eukaryota; kingdom Viridiplantae; phylum Streptophyta; class Magnoliopsida; order Caryophyllales; family Caryophyllaceae; genus Heliosperma; species Heliosperma pusillum. Next base: position 108,455 of record JAIUZE010074715.1, on the reverse strand, counting down.
GTGTTAGTTAACTGCTTTGAGAGATGTAGAGTGAATTTATAGAGTTTTTCTCTTTCTTTTTGTCTAGAATTTCTTTTGGTTATGATTTCTCTCACTCTATGATTTTTCTCTTTATGTTTTCGAACATTGAAATTAATGAAAATAGCTCTATTTTTAGTGTTTCGATTCTCCTTGTGGACTTTGATAATCACAAGCCAATATGGGTTGATTAGTGAACTTGGCCCAATTTCATTGTCTTTTGGGTTTAAAGATTCGGATAACCCATTTTTGTAACACGAATCGGCCCATATATCTTCAGATCGGGGCAAACTAATTAAATCAAGCACAAATCTAGTATTAACTCAAAAAAATTAATTTATTTCATTTATTGGACACTTTAATAAATTTTCGGTGTAGACAAATATACATATATAATTTTTTAAACATTTTTAGAGTTTGTTAACTTTCAACATAAAAAAGCAAGTGTTAAGATTAATTTATAAAACGCTCAGTATATGTATATATAATTCAATGTATTTTTTTTTATAACAATTTAGGGTTGCTCCGTCCCATCAATTTCAATGGTTTGTACGATCTTTATATGTTATTGTTATTTAATGAAAATATGATATTATGAAAACAGTTTATAAAACATTTATTACTACTATTATTATTATTATTATATTTTTATTTTTGCAAGATGGATATTTCTCATATATTCAAAAAAGGATACATGAGCTTCTTACAAAAGCATAACCACTAGCAAAACTATCAAAACAATCTAAGCATTTAATGCCTCTATTATTTCTTCTTGATTTATCTTGGCTGATTGGGAAAGTAACGTAGCACTAACAATGACTTGAATTTCTCGAGTAAGAGCTGCAATAGGTCGATGTAGCCCTTCCAAAATCCTTTTGTTCCTTTCACACCAAAGGATGTAGACTGTGGCAGCAATACTGATGATCACTATTTATTTACATATTTTATGCTTCCCTTAGACATAAGACTCAATTTATTGTCTTCCTTGCTTGTTTCTATGCTATTTTAGCTAGAATATCGATTCTGCCGCTTCTATTATGTTTTAATGCAGATTGGATGCATTTGGAGCTTTCTGAGTTGGTATGGAGCATAGCGGAGTCGGATTGTAGAAGGTTAGGCATGAGAATCGAGAACGGTGGAGAAGAAATGAAGAAAAACGAAGAAACGAGCCATCAGGAGGATGCTCGATCGAGCAACATACCTTTGCTCGATCAAGTCGGGCTGAAGGTTGCTCGATCGAGCAATATACCCTTGCTCGATCGAGCAATATACCCTTGCTCGATCGAGCAACCCAGTTTTTGACAGTTTTCGTATTTTCCTAAACTAGTTTAACCTAATTAATTAGATTTTTATTATAAAAGGAAAACTCGTCTTTCATAATTAGATAGGCTTTAATATTAGGAACCTAAATTAGTTTGCTTTACCTCTAGATTTTATTCATCAAGACGATTGTCTTTAGTTCAACTTGTAATCGGTATTCTTCAATCTTTCTATGTTATTCAAATTAATTACCTTCTAAGTTCTTAATTATTCTTTGTTATTCCTTTAATTGTTAATCATGTTTACTTTAATTATTATTGTTGTTATTAATATTGTTATGAATAGCTAAATTCCTTTCTAGGGTTGAAGGGGGATCTAGGATTGTTAGAAGGAGTAGACTAATTAATTGAATTGCAATTGCATGGTTATCGTTTGATTATCATTTTAATTCTAGTTGTTTGATTACTGGCCAGGATTAATTAGCTAGTCTCGCGAATTAGGATTATCACCGACCGGGTTAAGACTAAGATAGGCTACGATAATTGAATAGAACTCGTTTAATGATAGCGATCGCATGTTAGATTGTAGATCTAAAGGGCATAATTGAATCGACCGATCTTGTGACCTTAGGTAACTTTATTGCATGATAGTTGAATTCATCCTTACCCCTGAACAATAATCCTAGTGAACCTGAGACCCTAGACTTTTAATCTTATTGTTTCAACCTGTTATTGTTATTGTTTGCTATTAGTTTAGAAATACAAATCAAAAACCCCAAAATTGTTACTATAGAGACAAACCTAGTTTAACAGATTAGAATACTATCGCCGCCTCCCTGTGGATTCGATACCTTACTTACCGCTGACTATTAATTAGTAGTGAATTAGGTTTACTTTGATTAAGGAGACGCGACTTTACCCTTATCAAATACTACAGAATGCCCATTTCTTCTTCCAACCATTTACCTTGCTCCTGAGAATCTAGACCACAAGAGAATGAAGCTGAGACATACCAGCAGGAAGACCCACCGATCTAGAAATGCAAGAAATCAAGAGCTTTGAGAAAGAGCACTGAAAAACAGATGCTTAGAACTCTCAGCAGCTGTCTGACATAGAGGACATCTGTTAGGGATGTAGAGCCCTCTTCAGATGAGCTGATCAGTAGTGGCCAGCTTCTTTTGCAGAGCAAGAGATAACATGATTCTGTGCCTAGGTAGGATACAAGCTTTCCTTATTTTGCTGAAAAGAGAATTGGTAGGGAGAGTGAGCCTGAGAGCCTCATAAGCCTTGCCAATGGAAAATTTATTATGATTAAAGTAAGCATTCAGAAGCTCCTTCACTTTCTGGACGCCTCCAAGCTGGATAGCACATCTGTCTCTGGTAATGATGATACTTCCAAGGCTCTCAGGATAGAACTCTCTTATTTGCAACTCCCAAATGGAAAGATCGGAGAAAAAGAAGTAAAACCTGATCCAAGAAGACCAGATAGACCCAGTCCCTCTATCAATATGCCTGAGCCATTTGAGCATAGTAGCTTTGTTACACGCTGTAATATCTTTCACCTGAAAGCCACCTTGAGACCAGGGAACACAAATAGACTCCCAGCTTTTGAAAGACATTTTTCTGACACCTACAGTAGCACCCCAAAAGAACTGCCTGCAACCCTTATTAACAAATGAGCATATAGATTGGGGCAGAAGAATGCTACTACTCTAGAAGTTACCCGGCCCAGACCAAAAATCATAGAGTTAATAATCTGGATTCTGCCAGCATAAGAAGATTTTTATGAGGGTTTATGTAGAAGGCTGTAAATTTTAAGTGTGAGACCTTTATACATATGTTGAGTGAGCCTAGAATGGTTAATGGGCATGGCAAGATATCTAAAAGGAAAACATCCCTCATTCAAACCTATTGCGGTAAGGATTTGAAACTTGAGATCATCATAAACCCCTCTAAAATAAGCTTCAGTCTTTTCAAAATCAGCTCTGAGGCTAGAGCAGACAGAGAAGGAGTGAAGAATATCAGCTGCTTTTTTAAAAGAAGTTAAATCACCCCTAGTGAAGATCATGAGATCATCAGCAAAAATAAGATGGTTCAACCCAGTTTAGTACATTTCGGATGAAAAGAGACATTCTGATCTTTATTCATTCTCCTTAAACTCCTAGATAATATCTCCATGCTAAGGACAAATAAACTAGGAGAGAGAGAGGGTCACCCTGTCTCAGGCCACATTATTATTATTATTATTATTATTATTATTATTATTATTATTATTATTATTATTATTATTATTATTATTATTATTTTATATATGCGCGCAGCTTTCATTAAAATAAAATGTAAAGTTTACAAGAAGTTGGTGGGGAGCCGAGAGACAATCTGGGCCCCCACCCCCTTAGCTATAGAAAAACTAAGCCTAGTAAAGATATAAGCGGCCACCCGAGCCCCAGCATCCTGAGATACCAAGAATTTCAAGATCCGCTTGATCAAGTCAACAGCATCCGAGCCCAGCTCTCCAAGCGAAGAGAAAGAGAAGGGTAGGAAACCATAGCCAACAGCCGTGAATAAATCTCCATACTTAGCACATTTGCGCTGAGCAGCATCAGTGACAACCCGTCCCGGCAAAAAATCGAACATCCCAGTCTGAGTCAAGGGGGAAGACCCTGTCAAATCAACACACACATCACGCCCTCAGTCCCAGCAATAAAGTAGCAAATACGCAGGACGAAGAGATCCGTCATGTCCGTCAACCAAACCGATATCAACCTCCTTGCCCGTAGAAATACCAGACCTATAGCATATGTCGAATAAGGTGTCACCAACGAGGTTATGTCGATGATTAACCCCCACAGTACCAGTACAAGAAACAGCGTGGTCGCCATACACATCATCAGCAAATACTCGAGAGCAAGCCGGACAAGGCCTAGATACCGTGAATAACGGAACACCCAGTTGATACCCCAGCACACTACGGTAAGTCCTCCTGTTCATCGTCTGACCCAACCCAGAGATAGGAACCGCACGCAACCAATCAGAGGCGTGAGCACCTTGCTGAGACTTCCACAACACAAGCTGACGCGGTGTCAAAGAGAAAACAGATTCTGAAGAAGCAGCAGCTGTCGCGAAATATATATCTGCCAATTTCTTCATAAGTTTAGGGGCAGCGATTTCACTAGGATCACGTAAAAAATCAGAACCTGTAGTTTCAGTGAACACCCGCAAGGCATCGTCGAAAGTAGGACCAGCATCCACAATACCAGAAGGCCGTAGGAGCGTAGCCTGCAAAACTGAAGACTGCAAACGGGAAGCCACAAAAGCATAGTGTAAAACATCCCCCGCAGCATAAACACCGAGCCCACCCAACTGAAAAGGGAATGTGGCAAGACGCCACTGCCAATCCCCAAAACCAGGCCCAGACGCGGTGACTATACGTTCCAAGCTAGAACGAAGCGCTGCATCGAGGCGAAGATGGACAGACCCAAAGACTCCGGGGGAACATGTACGAAGAGAAAAATAGAGCTTAGAAATACCAGTACAAGCCCGAAGCAGAAGCAACTCGCATTGCGAGTCCTCAATCCTCGCAACTAAGTCCATAAGCTCAATGGTCTTAGTCACTCTCCTCGCCACAAGCTCACTGCCAAAAATAGGACAAGTACTGACAGGTCCACCCAAAACAGAGACACCACGCAAGAGCCGAGCAATAGTAGAGGGGAAAACACCGAATAGCTGACTCCGAGGATCCTCAATAGGCCAAAAGACCTCAGTCTTAGCCACATTAAGATGGAGACCGAAACGAGGCCCATCTGCCATAATAAAATCCAAAACTCGCCCCACCTCTAAAGTGTCCCCAACAATGGTGCCATCATCCAAATACCATGCCTGCAAAGTAAGATCAAAGGAATCCCGGATGTTGCACACTAAGGGATGCAAAACCAAAGCGAACAGCAAAGGGCGTAAAGGATCACCCTGCTGGACACCCTGACAAGACCACAAACAATGCTCCCCATAATAAAGACGGGCAGGGCTAGAGTAACAAAACTCCACCCAACGGGAAAGAACCAAGCAACGACGGCGGACTTCCTGTAGCATAGTCACACGATCAACAAGGTTGAAAGCATTATGGAAATCAACTAGCAACATAGACAGTCCCACATCACCACCTCGGGCCTCAATGAGCCGATTCAAGGCATGCAAGATAGTCTCTCCTCCACCGGACACCCCCACCCCAAACTGAAGGCCACCAAAATAAGCAGACAAAGAAGGACCAACCAGACAAGCACCAACCTTAGAGACAGGACGTCTCCAGACAGTGCCAACAGCGATAGGGCGAACACCCCCACCTGGTTTAACAAGTGGCGTGAGCAGAGCGCTGACAATGTACTCACCAAGGGCTACAGGGCACCGACCCTCCAAAAAAAGATTAACCACCCTAGTAATAGAAGCGGTCAAATCATCAGAGACAGCCACAGCAGCACCACTCAAACAGTCCATAAGGTGTTGGGCACGAAGCCCATCCCTCCCACAAGAAGTGCCACGCGGGAAACCACGAATCATATCCAAAACCATTGTCGAAGAGGCAACAAGAGAATGATGATCCACAGGCAAAGGAGGCAATGAAGGAGATGAGGCGACATGATGCTTCTCTCGCAAAGCACCAAAAGTGGCATCGGTGTATAGGGCGACGCCAGAGGAAGAAAGCACCCTAACAGCAGCAGTATAATGACCATCACAAATTTTCCGCCGACACTGGCGGAGGTTTAGCTCACTCAAATCCAGATCCTCCTCCACACAAAACGAAGAAGGAACCTCAGCCAAACACTCCTGCAAAAGCTGCAAACCCCCTCCAGGCACCCCCCAAGCAAGAATAGCCCTGGTAATACTCTCCTCCTGACGCTGTCGCTTAACAGCACTCCTACACTCAAGATTACTCCTAGGAACGAAGGTCTTAAGTAGACAAAGAGGCAACACAAGCTAACGAACCCAGCAAGAGAGGTCACCAGGAGAGTCAGCCACATCATCCAAGACCCCCTTCAAAACCCGAGCAAACCCAAGACGACACTTAGGAGCAAACCCAAGACGACAATTAGGAAGTAACGTATACAAAACTTACCCTCCACTCCAAACTATACAACTAATTAATTAACCAACATACACATTTTAAACCGCTTCTAAATTACAATTATAAACAAATGTATTAGCAAGACACTCGGTCCAACTACCTTCGTGTGCGCGTGCAAAGTGTATTGACTCGTAGAGGCGGGTTTCAGCAATTTAAGATCATAATGGGAAATTTACTTTCTATACATTTAGTATGAGGATCGTTCTCCCGAGCATTCAAGTGTATATGTCCCTCAATGAACTCACCAGAACCACCATCATCAACACAAATTCACTTCATTTTTTTCTCTGTTTGTTCTTTCTGTTTTCCTTTTTCACTTCATTTTTTTCAACATCCTCCAACTTCCAACTTTCGTAACCGTCTATCCAGTGACCCTTTTAGCGAGCTTTCGACCAATGGATCCCGCCCATCCGGACAAGTCATTAGGCATTCTCCCAGTACAATGACTGAGTTCCCCTAAGGATCTAATTACTCGAGCCACCGGATAGAATTTTGTTTAAATGAGGTCAAATAAACTCCCTGAAGCCCTGATTAGGAGTCACCTATGAAAGTAAATTGGCTAAAGACCGGCTTACACCCCCACACACTAGAGTCAATGAAAGTGTAAATAAAGGTAGCCAAATAAAGTGCTTTATAATTTTAACTTAAAGGAGACTTAATATATGTATGTCACCTAATTAATTAATCCAAGTTCAAAATGGAAGAAAAATTCACATATACACGACTTCAAATATTTTTTTATATTTTATAGATATTAGTGAAAAATAATTTTTAAGTTAGTATTTTTGAAAAACTGTTAGATTAGAGCTTGTCGTCGACTCCCTCGTCAATATATAGTCCAATATGCACAGAGGTTGAAACTTTAAAAGCATTCTTCTGTTTTAAGAAAATGTCAGCAGCGTTCATTTCAAAATAGACCATAACAATGCAATCTCAAAACTTGTATGAGCAACAATTTAATGCAAACCTCATCGTACTTGCTACCAAACAACTATATAATATTTGCAATCACACGGCTAACCATCACGCATTACTTACTAACTAATCAGCATAGCAACCTCATTACATCAGACAACTGCATCTTAGTAGAAATAAATCAACTCAATACCAATTTGAAACAGTGACTACACAGCAGCAAAAGTTTAAAATTAACCCAATTTATCAAGATTTTAGCCTGCCTCTCCCCCACACTTAAACTCGACATCGTCCTCGACGTCGAAAGTAGACAACGAGATTAACAAATTTAGCATAAATAAAATAATAAAAGGGAACGAGGCACTTAGCGGATTCGATCGTAATAGACAGGCATGGCAGTTGCTTTAGTTACGCAACTGATCGGGACAAGCACCAGTAGTTGGAAGGGGACTATGAGTACTCAGATTATCTCGTCCACCTCCAAAACAACAGTATCTGACTGCTGCCTAATGCCCCACAGTAAGCTCATCGACCCGACAGCAACTTGACATCCACGCCGCAGTAGTCCTGCAAAATATAAGCATATGTCAAAGATCCGTCCGTGAAATATGTAGAAGTAGCAAAATACCCAGAAACTAAGCAGTAAATCTTTTATTATTTAATATTCCTAATTTTTTTGTGTGCAACCGACACTATTAACATCCCCATACAAAGGTTGCGAAACTCGGGGAGGCACTTAAGCCGACTTAATTAAGTAACTAATAACGGATATAAAAGTTAAACACACATGAAAACAATAAAAATTAAGCTTGGGTTGCCTCCCAATAAGCGTCTTAGTTAAAGTCGTGACTCGACCTACTCCAATATCTGTTAAATCAGTCAAATTTGCAACATCCAGCTCAAATAATGTAACATAACTAATGTATTAAACCAGTTCAGTTATCCTAGCATGGTTACCAGATTCAATCTAAAGCGCAAAAATTAGGCCTAAAAACACTCTAGACAGTCGAGAAACACATAACTAGGTGTGGAAATCATAGACTAGCTGTTTAATACTTCTATTACATAATTATGCTCATGCTACCAATGCATCAATTAACAAGTTAAACTCACAGTACCACGTTTCATATGTCCAATTCTTTTTATTAGATTGTCATGAATAGCTAGAGAATACTCTTGCACCTATTTTTATTCTTTCACACACATACGAATCAACATGTATAGATACATTAGAGTTCAGGAAATGTGCACTTTGCTTATAACAGAATAGGAGGCATTCATTAAGAGCTACTCTTAACATTCTAAGAATGAGTTTACAGCAACATTTTGAATCAGGCAGAAATAAGAACAAACAACATGAAAATAAATTGTTAGGGAACATGTTATCTGCTTAAAATTTCAGCCTACATTAAAATCCAATGATAAATTAAATGTAAGTTATGCATTACAATATTCACAAATAAAAAGCATCGCCAAATATTAATATGCCAAGATCCAAAAATAGACGGGACATGAAAGACAGATAACATGCAAAAAATGGTTAGAGAACATATTATCCACTTCAAGTGATCATCCAAGAAAATCTGGCCAAAAATCTTAATTACAGAATTCATGTAAGTTTTAGTATTAAAGCGTCTACAGTTCACAGAAAATCAGTTCTTACATCAATCTCCCCGGCAACGGCGCCAAAATTTGGTACGTGTCGTTTGCGCATACAAATTAACAATTTATTTACCTATCTTAACCTCAAAAATATAAACATAGTAAAGGATAAGTAGGGTCGATCCCACAGAGAGATTGGAAAAACTAATTAACTAGTATGTACTTTATCAACTGACTTACATATGTACCAATACTAACATATTTACGGAATTGGGGGGTTCATTTAGTGAATTAAATACTTAATCTAAATAGATATAAGTGAAACAAGCATCCGTTAAGCTCATAATTCCAGTTAAGTTAATATTCCAGTTTCGTTATCAACTCGTCTAGCAAATATTAAATTAACAATAGGTCAACTGTAGAGAACTTAGCCGCTAAATTCTCCCTATCAATCCTTACTTTTAACCAGTAGCGAGCCGCTCGACTACCGATACTTGCTAAACAATTTTACGCAAGGTTCAAAGTTACGCAAACTGACTAACCGCATTTCGAATTAGAAAGACCTCATTAACCGTAACCAATAAATTAGTCAGATCAAATTATACTCCTAATATAATTTAGTGACATCATTGCAGTCCTAAAATAAATTAGTTGCTACTCGGTTAATCAATCTAACGCCGCGCCAAATTAATTAACTAGCCATAAACAAATGACAATTAAAACGAGCATAAAAAGAATACTATTAAACAAATAATGCTAGAACGATTAACGATTTATAACTGAAAGATTAATTAAACAAGGTTCCAAATTAGCACCAACAAGAACAAAATTAGCTAAAGATAAGAAGGGAGAACTAATAAATTGAGTACAGAAAATCGTCCCTTGTATTGGTTGCAACACTTCCGCAAGGTAGGTCTTCCATCTTCCTCCGGGTCAGAACCGCTCCACCCATCGGACTGCTCCTCTTCAGACCCGTCGCCACTTACTCCGTCAGATTTTGGGATTTATTGTATGTACTTGCTTCCTTTTACTAAGGTAATTGCGACGGGTATTTATAAATGCATTTGGATATACAGGATAGATTTTTAGGAAAGATTTGGGATAGAGTTTCTGATTAAAATATGAGAAGAGATTGTATTTGAGACGGGGTGGAGTTTCCATTGCTAATATTCGTAGCTTCCATTTGCTTCCTCCGTACCTTCAATCCTTTTCTGATTTTCCTGAATAATGAATGGACGTCATCCAGGCCTTATTTTCTTTGTCGGACTTGATCAGTATGATTCCCTTCTACCCCCTTGGGCTTGCCTGCCACTTGCATTAATTTAGTATGCAACTTGTGAAGTAAGTATTTAATTCGGCTGGCCCAAGTACGATACCGATCCAAAATCTTCACTTCCTTCCTTAGCCCATATAAACATTCGGGTCGTCAGACTCGTCACCTGTTAATTCGAAATAATTACTAAGTTATGTCATTTACATTTAAAATAATATTGGAGTGGTAAGATAACGCAATTAGCAAATGTATAATAAGCACCTCAAATAATACGCTGGACGACCATATAAATATATAAATAAGGGGTATAAATATGAATAAATATCGTCTTATCAGCAAGTACTGACAGGCCTACCCAAAACAGAAACACCATGCAAAGGTCGGGCAATGGAAGGAGGGAAAACACCAGGAAGTCGACTCCGGTGATCCTCAGTTGGCCAAAAACCTCAGTCTTAGCGACATTAAGATGAAGACCAAACTGAGGACCATCTCCTATAATCAAATCCAATACCTTCCCCATCTCCAAAGTATCCCTAACAATGGTGTCATCATCCAAGTACCAAGCTTGCAAATTCAAATCAAAAGAGTCCCGTATCTTGCACACCAACGGATGCAAAACCAAAGCGAAAAGCAAGGGTCCCTAAGGATCACCGTGCTGGACTCCCCGATAAGACCACAAACAATGTTCCGCATAATAAAGACGGGCAGGGCCAGAGTAACAAAACGCCACCCAACGGGAAAGAACCAGACAACGACGGCGGACTTCTTGTAGCATAGTCACACGATCAACGAGGTTGAAAGCATTCTGGAAATCAACTAGCAACATAAACAGTCCTACATCACCACCATGGGCCTCAATGAGCCGATTCAAGGCATGCAAGATAGCCTCTCCTCCACCGGATGGAGGACACCCCGACCCCAAACTGAAGGCCAGCAAAATACGCAGACAACGAAGGACCAACCAAACTAGCACCAATCTTAGAGACAAGCCGTCTCCAGGCAGTGCCAACAGGGATAGGAGAAACACCCCCGCCCGGTTTAACAAGCGGCGTGTGCGGAGCGCTGGCAATGTACTCACCAAGGGCTACAGGGCACCGGCCCTCCAATAAAGATTAACCACCCTAGTAACATAAGCGATCAAATCATCAGAGACAGCCACAATAGCACCACTCAAACAGTCCATAAGGTGTTGGGCACGAAGCCCATCCCTCCCGCAAGAAGTGCCACGCGGGAAACCACGAATCATATCCAAAACCACTGCCGAAAAGGCAACAAGAGAATGATGACCCACTGGCAAAGGAGGTAATGAAAGAGATGGGGCGACATGGTGCTTCTCTCGCAAAGCCCCAAGAAGAGCATCAGAGTAGGGGGCGACGCTAGAGGAAGAAAGCACCCTAATAGCAGCAGTATAGTGACCATCACAAATCTTCCGCCGACATTGATGGAGGTTAAGCTCACTCTTATCCAGATCCTCCTCCACATGGAACAAAGGAGGAGCCTCAGCCAAACACTTCTGCAAAAGCTGCAAACCCCCTCCGGGCACCCCCCCTAAGCCAGAATAGCCCTGGTAATACTCTTCTCCTGACGGTGTCGCCTAACAGTAGTCCTACACTCAAGATTACTTCTAGGAGCGAAGGTCTTAAGCAGACAAAGAGGCAACACAAGCATACGAACCCAGCATGAGAGGTCACCAGGAGAGTAAGCCACATCATCCAAAACCCCCATCAAAACCCGAGCAAATTCAAGACGACACTTACGAGGAATAGATTTCACGGTGCGAAGGCCCAAAGAAAATAAACGATCAATAGAAGATATAGACCACTGAGCAAACCCAACCTCATCATCAAATGAAAGAACTGAGGGAGACGGAGTAGGAGGTCTAGGGATACTATGAATAATAAAGTTAATGATACCATCACCACAATCCGGTGGCGCAACAATATCACCCCGGCTATGCCGACACCTAGAGCGAAACGTATGGGTTTTAAAGCACTCCCCACACAACCAAAGTCCCATTCACTTCAAAGTAATCTTGGTATTAGAGAAAACTGTCAGACTATCGGTAAGAGTTTGACACATAAGCCCCATAACACCAACATTACAATGTCGACCCTGAAAATGCTTTTGCCAGGCGGCCTTAGTAAGGCCCTTACCATGTCCATCCAGACACTCATGAATAGACGAAAAGGGACAATGAAAACGAACCAAAGTAGGCATGACAAAGAAAAAGAAAATAATACCTAATGAAAAAAAGAGAAACCCTAATGACACACGTGCATGGTCACGGTTCACGTGCAAGGCAAGAAACGACCACCATCAAAGCGACCACAGCATAGCCCACAAACAGCCACCACAGCGACAACCAACACCGGCCACAACTAGTAAACACCAGCAAGAGGCAGTGTAACAACCCGAAAAGTACCCTATTTTTCTAGTGAAAATAGTTTACGAATACTTTTCAGCCTGTTTAAGTTTTAAAGTGGAATTTATTGTTTCCAGTTGAATTTTGAAATTCCGAGTTCGTATTTGGAATTTTTGAGAGATTCCATGAGAATCCCGTTTTTAAGTCAACTTTGACTTTCGTTGACTTTTTCCGACTCGCCTTGTAATTTTGAAGACCGAAATTTTATTTAAAAAAATAATAATTTTAATTTATTTTTATTAAGATTTATTAGGATTTTTGATAATTTAATATAATTATTTTGAATTTATTCGGAATTAAAGAGAAGGTTTTACGATTTAAACCCGAGTATCATTTAACTATTCCCGAGTCATCGTAAATCCCGAAACAAACCCGAAACCCGACTTTGGCATGAGTCCCACGCCCATGTCATCCTTTTCCACTCACTTTTGGATATTTTCATTATTTTGATTAATCTAATAATAATATCTTAGATATTTATAACTTTATCGATCCGTCAACGAAAATTACGCAAATCGTTTACAAAACAGACCCGATTTCTCACCAAGCCACACGGCTCCTCTCCTCTAATAGAGCTAGATATTTTCCTTTCTTTTCATTAATATAACATAATATCTAGATATTTGATTTAATTAACTTAATATCTAATTAATTATCTTATTATAATAATAAAACCCGAGTCAATTCCGTAACAACAATTTCAAAACCCGACTCCATTTTTCCTCTATATTACACGGCACTCACTCACCACACTTACTCACTAACAACTTTTCATTTTACAATAAATCAAATTAAGATCTAATTAACACTTTCTTTAATCGTTCTTCATCGTTCTTCGTCGTTCTTCGCCGTTCTTCGTCGTTCTTGAGCAAAATCGTCATAAAACCTTCATTTCTTATTCAAATCCATCCTAACTTATATTTCTAGAATCTCCTCTTCGCTCTCCATCTTCAGGTACGGTTTATTTTCAATTCCGACAAAACCGTTTTCAACACTTTAATTAGGAAAATCAAGTTTTAATTCTAACAATATTATTCTTGTCATTTCTTATAAGGGGAAGATTTTGAAGACGAGTTTGGGGTACTCGTATATTTTGGGTGAGATTAGTAGACGGGTTTCTTTAAACTTCTTATTTTGGTGCTAATTGATCTTGCTAGCTAAGGTAACGATTCCGAGTTACTCGACGAATTAATGTTACATATCTTTAGTTTTAGTTTATATTATTGTTACTTATGATTTTTAAGTAGTAACATGATAAGTAGTTATTTTTATTATGTTGTATGAATAATTAGCATGATTAGTGTTCTTGCCATATTTTGATGATTGGTTCATAATCATGATTTTGGTATGA
>JAIUZE010074715.1:0-94476 GCA_022085475.1 Heliosperma pusillum | reverse complement strand
AATTCCGTAACAAAAATTTCAAAACCCGACTCATTATTTTCCTCTATATTACACGGCACACACCACCACATTACTCACCACTTATCTTTTCATTTTACACTAAATCAACTTAACACCTTTTTAATACTTTCTTTAATATAATCAAAATCGTTCTTCGTCGTTCTTGAGCGTTCTTCATCGTTCTTGAGCAAAATCGTCACAAAACATTCGTTACTTGTTCAAATCCGTCCTAACTTCTATTTCTAGAATCTCCTCTTCGCTCTCCATCTTCAAGTACGGTTTATTTTCAATTCCGGCAAAATCGTTTTCAACACTTTAATTATGGAAAATCAAGTTTTTAATTCTAATAATGTTTTTCTTGTCATTTCTTATAGGGAAGATTTTGAAGACGAGTTTGGAGACTCGTATGTTTTAGGAGAAGATTAGAAGCGGTTTCTTATTTATACTTCTATTTTGGTGCTATGATCTTGCTAGCTAAGGTAACAATTCCGAGTTACTCGACGATTTAATGTTACATAGCTTTTGTTTCTTTTGTTTTTGGTTCATCTTTTGTTTTTGTTCATGTTATTATGATTTATGGATTTTTAGTAGTAACATGATAAGTGGTATGATTTTTGTGTTGTATGGAATTTTTAATATGTTAGTGTTCTTGACATATTTGTATGACTTGTTCAAAATCATGATTTTTGTATGGATGGTTGTTAAAATGGTTGTTTGATAATTAAAACATGTTGGAATTAATTTGGTGTTGTTTGTTGTTAAAACCGTGTAAGGGGCCGTGTAAACCAGCCCAAACCAGGCCGGTTCAGGCCCGGTCCAGGCCGGTCTGGGTTGGTCCATGGTGGGTCCGTGAGTTGGCTTGGGAGTTGTGTCGATGTTTGATTGTTTTGTTGTTGTCATGACGGGTTTTAAATATGTTAAGCATGCGGGAAAATATTAAGAAACGGTGTTAGAATTTTAATCAAAACAGCCCAAACCAGGCCCGTGGGCCTAGTCCAGGTCCGGTTTGATCTCGGCCCAAATCAGCCCGTGGGTCCCACTTTGGACTTGTGACGGTTTTTTTGAGTTTAATGTTAATTTATCGTGTTTTGTAATATTTAGCAAGTGGGAAATTTTAATAAGTAAATGATTTAATTAAAAGTATTTTTCATAAAATTATTATTTCTCACATGTTAGAAATTATAATACGAGATCGTAGTTTAATTTGAAATCCTTTAAGTCAAGCGGGTTTTTAGTAAGATTAAATAATTCACATGTTAGAAGTTTAATAAAATAACATGTAATGGATATGATGATTTTTATGATCAAGTCTATGTGGTAAAGACTCTGTTTCTAGCCGGTTTGACCAAACGGGTTTGGTCAAACTAAGATCTAGTCAGCCCCGTTTTGACTGATGACCGTCGCGGGACTCGGGTCGGGGATTTGTCTTCAAGTAAGGTTGTATTTAATTAATGAATTAGCCTTAGTAGATATGAGGCGATATGTTATTTGAATATGATTTATATGCAATTAGTCACATGGTAGGAAATTGTTTCCGTGACGGTTTGATTATATGATAGATGTTGTGTTGACTAAGTACCCATGGAGAATTATGAGTATATGGCGTCTTGACCATTCTAATTCTAAATGAGTAGCTTGGACCATGACATGGATAGGCTTTACTGTCTTTAACGAGTATATGTTCACTTGTTGATAGCTTTTGTGTCACGGCCTGGGGGGCTTATCTCCAAGTCAGGGCATGGCTGCCTAAGAGTTCCACTTTGGGAATGGAGCCAGCTTAAGTACTAGCCATCTCTGCTTAGGGGGTCGCCTAGTAGAGTTTCTCATGTACGGTTATGTCATGGGACGGGGAATGGAATAGCTGTTGTCGCTAGGTCTGATCAGTCTAGGACTAGGATGTTTTCCTACCTTGTGGTATAGCCTCGAGTGACAGAAGTCGACTATTGACTGTGCTAAGAACTTATGCCTGTTTGTAGACGTATTGGTCTTTCATGTTTGTATGATTCTATGAGTTCTAGAAGGGGAGATACGCAGCCGGCTAGGATTGATAGAGTTTGGATTACCGATTGTTAACTGATTCACATGCTTACGTGTTGATTAGGGTTTGAGTGTATCAGGGCCATGTTACGTGGTAACCGCTGAGCCAGCATACCAGCTTCCCTACCTCGAGTTATATTTTATTATCGGATTCACATGATAGCTTTCATATGATAGGTTATATGTTAGTTATTTGTTTAATAACATGAAAAGCATATCGTATATGTTAAGTTTTGTATTTTTCATATACATCTCTTTTATGTTATTCATGTTTTATTAAACTCGACATTTCGTGGCTGGGAGAACTCGGAGTTACTCCCCACTGACTGTGGCTTCCGTGTTTATATTTAATGCGGTCGAACAGGTGGTGTTGCATATTTGGGGTACATGGACGAGCTAGCGAGCGAAGTATTTACCTTGGACCTATATTCGGTTCATAGTTTGTAAATTATTGTACACACTTTTATTTCCGTATTTATACGGGAGATATGTCTCCCGTCTTGTAGATTTATTTTGTATAATAGTATTTTCGTTTTGTAATGACCTTTTTATGTTATGACACCTTCGTTATGTATTATCATATTTCGTTTATGTATTTAAATAATTTTTTTTCTTTCCGCAAATTTGAGGGTGTCACACATACATGGATCCTCCTCTACTTCTTACCTTCATTTGTCTACAAAGATCCATATGTACAAGTTCTAGAGCATGATTCGTGCTTACTACTCTTTTAGGTTTGAAGGATGATCTAACATGCTTACATCGGACACAAGTGTCACACATCTTCTCTTGATCAAACTTGATTTTAGGCAATCCTTCAACCAAGTCCCATATTTTGAGCTTATTCAAGATAGGGGAGCTGATGTGACCAAATCTCTTGTGCCAAAAACAAGAATCATCTAACGTTACTTTCATGCATGTAAAAGAGTTAATAGAAACATCATTCAAATCAATCTTATAGACATTTTGTTTACGATGTCCTTCAAGTATAACCTTACTAGTACCTTCAATTATGATACGACAAATATCTGAATGAAAAACAACCTTGTTACCTTTGTCACATAATTGAGATATAATAAGTAAATTATGCTTGAGACCATTTACTAAATAAACGTCACTTATTGAATGAGAATAAGATATAACAATCACTTTACCTTTCTTGTTTCCCCAAAGGTAAATTTACCTCCATCAAATGGTTCGAGTGGAAGAAATAGATTTTCATTTCCGCTCATGTGCCTTGAACATCCACTATCAAGGTACGATAAATAATTTTCTTTCACAACCACCTGCAATAAAATTTAGATACATTTCTTAGGTACTTAAGCAAGGTTTGGTCCTTTAGTGTTAGTTACCCTAAATTTCATGTCATTTCTAACCCAAACTTTTCTTATAGTTTTCCTTTTTAAGGTTTGGTCTACTAGGAGGTGTCTTGGTCTTTTAGTGTTCTGTAGGTTTCCCGAGATTGTTGCATCTTGGGTTGTTGCCTTTCCTTAGGCAAGTTAGGTTTCTTCTTATAAGCAAAACTCATATCGTAGAACCATCGATGTTCATTATTTCTGACTTCTTCTACAAGGGATCGGGATTAGTACACATGTCCTCTTCCTTATGTGTGTTAAAAGCTCTAATAAAGTTCATGTTTTTATTTAGGTCTTTTGTGTAACACCCGTAAATGTACCCTATTTTTATAGTGAAAATATTTTACGGATACTTTTCAGCGAAATTTAGTTTTTAATTAGAATTAAATTTACCGTGTCGAATTTAGAATTTCCGAGTTCGTATTTAGATTTTAAGCAAGATTTCAAGTAAATCCCGTCTTAAGTCGTCTTTGACTTTTTCTTGACTTTTCCCTCATACTCCCTCATACTACCTCCTAACCTAATTCATACTCTCACAACTCAAACTTACTTCATCACTAAGAAACCAAAGAAAAACCTTGCCTCCATTTTGATCCAATCTTAGAATCGTCATATCTCGCTCAATTCTCGCTCAAATTCACGTAAGTTCGTCTCATTCTTCTCCTCTTATCATCCTCTATCCGTATTGATAATAAAATTACCGTCTTTCTCGCTTTTCAAACTTTCCGTTTTTCTCAAGGTGAAGTAAATTCATCTTTTATTAACTATTTGTAGGTGGTGACCTTCAAGATCCCGACAAAGACTACTTCTTAATTGAAGAGGACCTTGACACGGAGTAAAAACGCATAAAGGTAACGGTGAAGGGTTACTCGATATCATTTACGTGTTTTACATGATTTCTATGTTAGAATTCGTATTTAGAATACGATTAGAAAGCTTAGGAATTATGTTATTGATAATGAATGTTGTTAGTTGATGATTGTTGTTGATGAATATTGATTGTTGATAGTTGTTAGAATTTAATTATGAGAATTGAAAAGGATTGATCAAGTGTAGAATGCTCACGGTGGACAAGGGTTCCCAGCCGGGTGACCGGCCGCCGGTCTGCCCACCGGCTGGGAACACATCAGTAGGAGACTTGTGATTTTTGTGTAGAGGTGCTCCTGGCCGGGGTACCGGCCGCCGACCCCCAAACCGGCCTGGAACACGCTGCTCTTTTCTTGGTGATTTTTGTATTAGGCATGATGCGCGAACCGGGGTACCGGCCGCCGGTCCTCTGACCGGCCGGCAACACGGCTGTGTTTTATTTCTTACAATTTCTAAAACTCGTAATTTATAATAGTTCGCATGATTCGTTTATCGTATAATTTTATGTAGTGACTTATAATATTAATGTTTTGAATATATGATATTTCATTCGCTTGTATCGCATGTTTTGTGACGGTTTTTGGTATGTCCCACTTTGAGTCGGTTTTTACAAACGATACGGTTTGAGCACTATTTTGTTATGTGCTTAGTACTCTCATTCCCTTGGCTACCTCCACGTTCGTAAGGCTGGAATGTCGGAACGGGGAGGTATCCTACTACTTAATTGCATGTGTTAGTGGGCATACGACGACGTTGTTGAGAGGCGAACGCTTTGCGTTGATCGACCCGGCCGTCAAATGATGTGTACTTGCGAGGTGGTGTTATTTGCATGTAGCGTACCACTTGTTATGAGGCTTGTACTCTTTTCCGCCTCTTTCGTGAATTGTATCTACCGAATTTGGGGTACTCGGCTTCTTTGTATGACTGAGTCTTGGATGCGAAACGTTTATCGCATGTCGAACCGGAAAATGTGATTTCGGGATTCTGGCCAGATTTAGACTCGGACCGGGTATTTATATCGTCGTTCTACCAGGAGGAAATTAGTCCACATATACGAAATGAATTGAATCGTGTATGCGTTCAGGGAAATGCCTATCTCGTGGATGCCTTTTAATCATACTTGCCATGTACACGGTGCTAGTGCGTTTCATTTACCGTGAGAGAGGTCGTCAATGTATTGTTGTGTTTGGATGGATGATTACATGATTGATTATTCATGATCATACCATGACTTGGCATGGTTTGTTTGTCGAGTCTCAATCTTATCAAACTTATACCGCTAACGGTAATATGCAAGCCCTAGTGAGCGTATTCGGTCGCCTAAGAGTGTCTTTCCCGAGTCTTTGTATAACATGATGGATTCGGATTTGTATTCCATATGCTCTTATCATTATATATTGAATTGCCTATCTATCCTTATCGTATTTCACATGTATATCTATATATGCATGCTTCTACTTTTGTATTTCCTTTGATGTACGTTTAATGTGATATGGCTGGGAGAACCCGGAGTTACTCTCCACTGATTGTGGCGTTCATGTTTTTCATGGATAAACAGGTTGCTTGCATGGATGGCTTTTTTCTTGATATTTTGGGTTCGGGTGTGAGCTAGCGGGCGTTGTCCCTGGAAGTTTCACCTCTAGACGATATTTTAGCTAGTTGCTAATTACTTTGACATTTATAATGTTTTGAGAGACTTCGTCTCTTTGTTGTATTTCGTACTTTAGTTTGTAATATTTGACACTCCTCGTATACTTCTCTTGCATGTATAAAATTTTTTAAAAGCTTCATATTTCTGCTATATAATTCACATGCTTGTATGTTTTATATTTCCGCATTCGCGAGGGATGTCACAGTTGGTATCAGAGCTTTATCGCTCCCGACGCACACACGTGAATCCTAACTTAAACTACTTGACCTTAAAATAATAAATGAGAGTTGGGTAGAAGTTAAGGACTTTACTTGGTAGTCTATTTGTTTATGCTAATTGATAGGAGTAACTTAATTTGTTTTTGTTTCTTATGAAGATGGTTAGACCACGAATGGTAGAGAATGTCGTGTTAGAAGCTCTTACTCAAGTGCTGAAAAATCAGCAAGATGCAGCTTTAGCTCATGCCAACCAAGTTCCCCATAGAAGGGAAGATAACCAACAAGGTGGCTACGTATGGGTAGCTAGACAAATAGCAAGGTGTAAAATTGTACCATATGGTGGAGAGCCGGACCCTACGGAGCTATCCGATTGGTTCCGTGAGATGGAGAAGCAGTTCGATCTATACCAAGTCCGAGAAGAGGACAAGGTGAGGATCGCAAAGCACTTCCTGGTGAGGGAAGCTGATAATTGGTGGGCTATCACTAGTGCCACCGCTACTCTCGAAGATGACTTCAATTGGGCTTGTTTTAAAGCTCTAGTGGAAGGTAGATTCTATCCTAAGGAGCTTAAACAACAGAGGCTCAAGGAGTTCATTGACTTTAAGCAAGGCAACTTGTCAGCTCAGGACTTCACTACGGAGTTCAACAAGCTTGCTCATTTTGCTCCGAGGCTTATCCGAGATGACGAGGACCGAGCCTTCTATTATCGCAACAAGCAGAGTGCCGTTCTTCAACGTAAAGTGAGAAGGAATACTACATCCTTTGGAGATTTATATGATGATGCCTTGTGGGCCGAGAATTCTATGAAGGCTATTAGAGATGAAGCTTTGATGAATAATCCATCTCCTTCTTACGCTCCTAGGCCAAATGTTTATGGGAAGAGACCGTTTATTCCGTCTTCCTCTAATTCCTATGCTAACAAGAGGAGATTCAATCCTCCTTCCAATGCAAACACAAGAGCTCCTGCCCCTTTCATTCCTCGAGCTACTTCAAATGTGGCTCATAAGCCTTATGCTCCACAAGCTCAAGCTCAAGGTCGCTTTTGCAACCGTTGTAGACTTCCACACCACCCCCGTGTGGCATGTTTCAACCGACCTTATGTGTGTTTTTTTTGCCAAAAGGGTGGTCACCGTTATGATGATTGCCCCGATCCAAAGTTGCCCCCTCCTCCTGCTAAACCTAAGTGTTCCATCTTTGTCATGAGCCGTGCGGAAGCCGATGCTCATCCAGAGATCATTACGGGTATGTTCTCAATCTTAGAGCAACCGTGTCTTATTCTATTTGATATCGGTGCTTCAATGTCTTTTGTGTCTTCGACCAATGCTAATAAATTATCTATCGAGCCTACATCTAGTGAGGATAATCCCATATCCTTACCTTCCGGAGATATTATCTCTTGTTCTACTTTATATCCAAATGTCCCAATATCTATTGCGGGTTCTATCTTCCCCGCTAATCTCCTTAAGTTCCCTCTAGGAGAGTTCGATATAATCCTAGGTATTGATTGGTTAGCATTGTACCATGCTAGGTTCGAGTGTCGTGACCAAAAGATTTATTTAAAGAGTCCTTTAGGAGTTAGAATAACCTATAAGGGATCTCATCCCCGAAAAGTGTGTCTTTGATTTTCGCTATGAAATTGGTAAGTATGGTTAGAAAAGGTCACCAAGCATACTTGTGTATTGTGACTTCTTCAACTACCTCTTTGCCAAGTATTGAAGATGTGCCTATTGTTCGAGAATTCGTTGATGTATTCCCTGAGGATTTGCCCGGGATTCCTCCCGAGCGTGATGTTGAGTTCTCTATTGATCTTGTACCTGGTTCTGGTCCCATAGCCAAAGCTCCTTACCGTATGGCTCCAACCGAGTTGAAGGAATTAAGGAAGCAGCTAGATGATATAATTGAGAAGGGTTTTATTCGACCAAGTACCTCGCCTTGGGGTGCTCCCGTTCTCTTTGTAAAGAAGAAAGATGGTTCTATGAGGCTTTGTATTGATTATCGTGAATTGAATCGGATTACAATCAAGAATAGGTATCCTTTGCCGAGAATAGAAGATTTGTTTGATCAACTAAAGGGTGCTTCTACTTTTTCCAAGATTGGTTTGAGATCCGGTTATTACCAAATTCCTGTTCGAGATGTTGATATTCCAAAGACCGCTTTTAGTACAAGGTATGGTCATTATGAGTTCAAGGTGATGCGATTTGGATTGACGAATGCTCCCGCTATCTTTATGGATCAAATGAACCGCACATTTAGTGAGTACCTTGACAAGTGTGTGCTGGTGTTCATTGACGATATTCTTATTTTCTCCAAGTCCGAAGAAGAGCATGCTATTCCTCTAAGGATTATTTTGGGTGTTCTTCGTCGACAGAAGTGGTATGCTAAATTCTCCAAGTGTGAATTTTGGTTACCTAAAGTGTCTTTTCTTGGGCATGTGATTTCTAAAGAAGGTGTAATGGTGGATCCTTCTAAGATTGAAGCTGTGGTGGATTGGAAGAGTCCGACCGATATTAGAGAAATTCGAAGTTTTCTTGGATTAGCTGGTTATTACCGTAAATTTGTCAAGGATTTCTCTAAGCTTGCTAGACCGATGACCCAGTTATTGAAGAAGGAAACAAAATTCCTATGGAATGAAGCTTGTGAAGCTGCTTTTCAAGAGTTAAAGAAGAGGTTAACTACCGCTCCGGTGCTGACTTTGCCTAAAGATGGAGTAGACTTTGATGTCTATTGTGATGCTTCTAAAATGGGCTTGGGTTGTGTTCTTATGCAAAGTAGGAAAGTGGTGGTGTATGCTTCGAGGCAGTTGAGAGTTCATGAAGTGAACTATCCTACTCATGATCTGAAATTAGCCGTTGTTGTTCATGTTTTGAAAGTGTGGAGACATTATCTTATTGGAGTTCATTGTCGTATATTCACCGATCACAAAAGTTTGAAGTACATATTTACTCAAAAAGAGTTGAATATGAGACAAAGAAGATGGTTGGAATTGGTGAATGATTATGATTTTGAGTTGTTGTACCATGAAGGGAAGGCAAATGTTGTTGCCGATGCTCTTAGTAGGAAAGCTTCTCATGCTTTGAATGCTATGCGGGTATTACCCGTTGATCTTTGTGCCGAGTTTCGAAAGTTGAAGTTGGAATTCGTGGAGCGTGGATTTGTTTATGTTGGTGCTATGACTGCTGAACCTGTTTTTCTCCGTGAGATCCGCGAAAGCCAAGTTGATGATCTTACCTACAAGTCTATTCAAGCCAAACTTCTTGAAGGTAAAACTAAAGATTTCAAGTTTGATGATGAAGGTGTTCGTTTCCATGGCCGTTTATTTGTTCCAAATGCTCTTGAATTGAGGAAGCGAGTTCTTGATGAAGCTCACCTTTCCCCTTATTCTATTCACCCCGGAGGTGATAAGATGTACAAAGATTTGAAGCTACAATTTTGGTGGCCTAACTTGAAGGGTGATGTTGTGTCTTATGTTGGAAGATGTATTACTTGCCAACAAGTGAAGATTGAACACAAGAGACCCGGTGGATTGCTACAACCGTTGGATATTCCACTATGGAAGTGGGAATCTATTTCTATGGATTTTATTATGGCTTTACCGAGAACCATTGGAGGTAAAGATGCCGTTTGGGTTGTTGTTGATCGTTTGACCAAGTGTGCTAGGTTCATTCCGATCAAAGAAACTTGGAGTTTAGACCGTCTAGCGAAAGCCTATGTTGATGAAATTGTAAGATACCATGGTGTTCCCAAGGAGATTATATCCGACCGAGATCCGAGATTCTGTTCGAGATTTTGGAAGGCTTTACAAGAAGCCATGGGTAGTAAACTGTTGATGAGTACCGCATTTCATGCCGCTACAGATGGTCAGACCGAGAGGACTATTCAGACTTTAGAAGACTTGCTTAGGGCTTGTGCACTCGACTTCCAATCAAGTTGGGAAAAGAGTCTACCGTTGGTGGAGTTTTCTTACAACAACAGTTATCATGCATCGATCAAGATTGCTCCTTATGAAGCTCTTTATGGAAGGAAATGTCGGAGTCCTATATGTTGGAATCAATTGAGTGATGTTCGTGACTTAGGCCCTGATAAGTGAATATTTGTATGGTTTTAACCCCCAGTTTAGCTCGGTTTTGTATATCATTTGTGCTTTGTTAAGCCACTTTATGAGCTAATATCGTCTTCTAGGCGAATTTCTGTGTTCTAACCTGTTTTATAGGGAAAGTGACGTTTCTACGCTCTTTTTCTATATTTCCGAGCATTTGCCTAGAACCCGACGATTTGAAGAAGCAAGCTTGACCAAGTGAAAGGCATTTCAAGAAGGTTCACTAATTCGAAAGAGAGAAGAAGCAAAGACAGTTTCGTAGTTGTCGGAAGATCAATCAATTAGGCGAAAGAAATCATCGCTTTACATCAAACCCTATCAACAAACCCGACTCAAGAGGTCAAGGGGGATGTTGGAAGTCAAGTCAAAGCAAAGGAAGATGAAACGTTAGTCAAGAGCTTCTAGAAGACCACATACCCGATCGGGTAAGTGTGTACCCGATCGGGTATTCCTGCTGATTCGAGCATGGCGGCTTCTTCTTCCTACTTTTGTCCTATGTGTTTAATGCCCGACCTCTTCTCCACAAAACCCTAATACTATAAATAGATGCTCTAGGCCCTCATATCAAAACACACCTCTCTACAATCCTCTTCTCTTCTCTTCTTACATTTCTCCTTAGATTAGGAGGAGGGGGAACTAGCCTCCCTTATCTCATTTTTCTTCTTTAGTCTTTAGTTCTTAGTTTATTTCTGTCCTTTCCATATCAAAACGTTTAGTTTAGATTAATAAGAATTTCATCTTTGTAGTCTACTTTGTTGGGTACAAGTGTTGTAATTCAAGGATCGTTTATTATGTGCAAGGATTTTCTATTATTGTTATCGCTTTCGTTCATGATCGTTATATAGGTATTTCTGTTTTATCCATTGT
The DNA here is from genome assembly GCA_022085475.1 of Heliosperma pusillum. Classification (NCBI taxonomy): domain Eukaryota; kingdom Viridiplantae; phylum Streptophyta; class Magnoliopsida; order Caryophyllales; family Caryophyllaceae; genus Heliosperma; species Heliosperma pusillum. Next base: position 83,385 of record JAIUZE010074715.1, on the reverse strand, counting down.
TTAATGTTCTTATTGTTTTCCATTTGATTGTTATTCGCTTTATATATTGACTTAGATTCATTTTAGTACCGTTATAATTGTTTTTTCATTTCCTAAATTGTCAATTAGCGTCGTTATTATCGCCATATAAAGAGTCAAAATCAAATAAACATGTCTATCCTAGTTTTCATTGTTAACATCATCTTAGATTTAGACATTATAATGAGTAGGTAGTCACCTTTCTAGGGTGTAGGGTAGCCATGTTAGATTGATTAAAAGATGTTAATTCGATAAAAGAAATTATGCCTTTAAAACGTTGTGTCTATGCATGTTTGGATTGTAACGATAGTTAACGACTTCTGGCCGGAAATCATCGACTAAAATGGAATTCTTTTCCAAGGTAGACATACGCGAATTGAATAGACAAAGCATGACATGGTAGATTAAGACCTAGTAAATCGCCTAAAAAGCCTGCTAGACCATCTGATCTATGATTGTAATGAACACATCATTCTTACGAACTCACAATGAATTATTTGCATGTTCCAAATCCAATTTCATCAATATGTCAATCTACATGTGTGAACCTACTTCCCTAGATGCTTTTCATCACTTACTTTATTGTTTCCATTTGTTTTTGTTTTGTTTTCATTTATGCTTTATATTAGTTTAGATATCAAAATCCCAAAACCCAGATTTTCATTAGATAAAACCCAATTGCGAGACATTTCACACCTTATAGGAAACACCATCTCCGTGAGGATCGACCCCTACTTCCCTAATTACATTAATTTGTTATTAGCCTAGTCTAGGTAATTTATCTTTGTATCGGGCTCGCGACAAGCACGATCAAATTTTGGCGCCGTTGCCGGGGAGCACGGTTTAGTTTTCCTTTTCTTGTGATTTTTATCGCAATTAGTTTTATCTAGTCTTTAGGAACCCAAATTCCTTTAGACCTCTCTTGATTTTTCATCTTAGCTTTTCAATCTTATGCTCAGATCCTCTAGACTAGGGACCCCTATCTCTTTAGACCCGGAACTAGAAAGAACTCTGCGTAGGAAACTAAAGTTATTCAATGAAATCTCAAAAGCTTCTGATACTTTAAGTTTAGATTGTATTCGTGAGAAATACTCGGATATTCTATCTAATCTCGAAGGACAAGAAGATCCATTCTCATCTCCATTCACAAAAACCAAAATTTCAAACAACACTCCATCTTCATCTTCACAAAAATGGTTTGACTTTCAGACCATTCCAAACCCACCGCAGAAACACTTCCAAGGGGTATTGATACACCCCAAATCGAAGCCCAAAACTTTGAAATCAAACCTGCCTTCATCAACCTTATAGAAAGAAATCAATTTGGTGGCAATGCCACAGAAGATCCTAACCTTCACATCCAAAACTTCTGTGACTATTGCTCCACTATTAGACAAACTGGAGTCACCCAAGAGCAAATTAGAGAGATGCTCTTCTCATTTTCTTTGAGGGGTAAGGCAAAGTTGTGGATCAAAGCCTTGATAAGGTTACGTTTGGTATCACCGATTGGGAGAGTTTAGCTCTTTCCTTCTACCAAAAGTACTTTCCTCCAGAGAAGACCGCTTTGTTGAGAAGTCAAATCACTGGTTTCCAACAAGGAGATGATGAGAGCCTATATGAAGCTTGGGAGAGGTACAAGGATTTGCAAAGAGAATGTCCTCATCATGGGTTAGATTCATGGCTCCTTGCCATCACATTCTATAATGGGTGTTATATAGAGTCCCGTCGTATCCTGGATTCCGCTAACAATGGAAGATTTGATCAAATCAATGTTGAAAATGCTCACACTACCATTGAATCCATGGCAATTCACGATTCTCAATATAGAAATTCCCGCTCCATACCATCGAAATATAAGCAAGAAGACCCCACTTTGACACTTTTACAAGCTCAAGTAGCCCTTCTCACACAAAAGCTAGAACAAATTCAATCCTTTACATCTCAACAGAGTGACAATGGTGTAAGTAAACTTGAAGCCATGCTTCTGCAATTGGCTCAAAGGCAAGACACCATGATAGCTAAATTCCAAGAGAGCGATCAAGCTAAGGATGCCGCCATCAAATTGTTGGAAGCTAAAATTTCCCAATTTACCTCTTCTAATACCCACCAAAAGCAAGGGCAGCTGGCTTCACAATGGTACCAACCTCACGAAACTGTAAATGCCATTTCCTCGAGAAGTGGTAAGCATAATGACGAGCCCGTGGTTGTTAATGTTGAAGCTATGGTGCCCATGTCAAAAGGGAAAGAGCCCGAGATTCCTATTGAGATCAAGGTCCCATTTCCCCAAAGATTAGCCAAGCACAAGGAGGAGGCAAAGTATGGTAAGTTCCTTGACGTCGTCAAGAACTTAAAGGTAACAGTCCCTTTCATTGAATTGCTTACCCAAGTTCCTTCCTATTCCAAGTTTATGAAGGAAGTCCTCAACAAGCAGAGATCCTTCAATGAGATTGAGACCGTAGCTTTCACTGAAGAGTGTAGTGCACTCTTGCAAAATAAGTCTCCACCAAAACTCAAGGATCCTGGTAGTTATTCCATCCCTTGCACTATAGGCACATATACCATTGATAAGGCCCTTTGTGACCTAGGTGCTAGTGTAAGTGTCATGCCCTTTTCTATGTTTGAAAAACTTAACATGGGTGCTTTGAAATGCACTAATATTACTTTGCAAATGGCGGACTGTTCTCTAAAACAACCTATGGATGTTTTAGAAGATGTGTCCGTCAGAGTTGGTAAGTTTTTCATTCCCGTTGACTTTCTAGTACTTGACATGGCCGAGGACTCTCAAACCCCAATCATTTTGGGAAGACCCTTTTTGCACACCACTGGTGCAGTTTTCGACGTCAAGAATAGGAAGTTGACATTAGAGATAGGTGATGACAAGGTGACCTTTAGTAAAAATTCAACTGTTAAGGGTCCTGTGTTAGGAGACTCATGTTATGTGCTTGATGTGTATGACTCTTCTGTTGTTTCTTCTATGCCTCGATCCTTACTGACAGATCCGTTGGAGGCACAGGTTAGTGTTGACTCTGTTACAGGTGAACATACTAAGAGCACTACTGCTAAAAGTGCTAGAAGAGGCTATTCTCGGAAAAGCTTGGCTTGGATGGAGAATGTAAAGAACGCTATGAAGATGAGCTTGGATGATAGTGAGCTTAAAGATAAAGGATGATCAAAGAAAGAAATGGAGTCTAGCAAGACTTTTAAATTGCGCTTCTCGGGAGGCAACTCGTGTTTCTTTTCCTTTTGCATTTTTATTTTTGTATTCCCTTTTTCATTGTTAGGATTTATTTTGCCGATGAAAGAGTTTTTGAAGAATCTATAAAGACCTTCCTTGTCAAGTCCAAAAGACTAGCTTAGGGGAGTCCGCGCTGACTAGTAAGCTTCACTCTTCTTTCATTTTTCCTTTTCCCGATTAAGCATCTCATTGCATATTTTGTCATTGTGCTCACATTGAGGACAATGTGATGTTTAGCTTGGGGGAGGGATTGCATTTTCCCATTTTGCATTTTAGTTGATCATTTTTTAAATTTTGAATAAAAGAAAGAGAAGATTTTTGAGAAAATTTAAAAATTGAACATCATTGGATGCTTTTCATGCTTTGCTTGCTTGTTTACTATGCTATCATGTTACATTTCCCAAACTTAGAGCTTTCAAAAGATAATGAATCAATATTCATTGAATTTTGCATACATGGGGAAGTCTTGTACACAGTAGGCATGGAATGAATCTATAGATGAGTACGCTTGATATTGACATTTGGCAAGTTACATATATTGTAAGGTAGAACCTCCTTAGGCTGGTACATCTATACTCAGTCTCATCTAGGTGTGTGTAGTTCTCCTTGTGATGTGTGTCATATCAAAACGCATAAGTATGGTTCTCATTTCATTCCTATAAGCATTGCATTCATGATTCACTATGATTTGAAGCCTTTTTCACTTTGAATTACACCTCAAATTAGCCTCTTCATACAAATGTTTCACAAAAATAATAGCTACATATAAAAACTTCCTACCTTTTGAGCTAGTAGCTAGACTATGGTGTATGGGTGCTCTTTTGAGAAGATTCTGTTCCATAATGACAAAGTGAATTGGGAGTACAAAAAAAGTTCAAGAAGTGAAGTTATGTTCAAAAGAAAGAAAAAGAAAGAAGAAAAAAAAACAGAAAAACGAAAAAAAAGAAAGAAATAGAAAAATCGAAAAAGAAATAAGAGAAGAAGTTGTGAGTATCTCCTAAGAAATGTCAAGTCAATATTCAGAAGGAGTTTACCCCTGTGTTTCGTGTGTAATAAGCCAATCTGTTCCTTCTGGCTTCGCTTTTTGTCTTGTGGGAATTAACCGAAAGTTTGGATTGAGTATTCATTTATCATTGGTCAGTTGCTAGCTCATTCTAACCTTCACATGACCATAACTATTTGTCCACCTTTCACCCATTTCCCAAAGCCTTCTTCTTATTTTTCCGGCTTCTTTTCTATGTGCATTGTGATCTTTGACTTGTGTTTTGAATTGTTTACCATATTAGACTGCGGACACATTTTCATAAGTCGTAGATAGGTGAGTGTCTCAAAAACATTTACACATAAAGAAATCACCTTTTACATGCAATGAGTGTTCGAGTGTGCCGTGAGAGTCCATTTGTCAAAAGATCATGCAAGAGCCGAAAAATCTATGGTGAAATTCTTTGTGCTACGCCGTTATGTAAATCTCAGCCATGTTTATGTATCATTCTTTCCCACGTTGTTTCTGGGTTATGATTTATTATGTTTCAAAGTTTTACGTTGAGATTTGTTTCTTGATGGTATAGTAGCCAATGTTTGCAACCCTTGTCCTGGTATTGTTTGTTATGTTTGCTTGAGGACAAGCAAAGGTTTAGCTTGGGGGAGTTTGATAAGTGAATATTTGTATGGTTTTAACCCCCAATTTAGCTCGGTTTTGTATGTCATTTGTGCTTTGTTAAGCCACTTTATGAGCTAATATCGTCTTCTAGGCGAATTTTTGTGTTCTAACCTGTTTTGTAGGGAAAGTGACGTTTCTACGCCCTTTTTCTATATTTCCGAGCATTTGCCTAGAACCCGACGATTTGAAGAAGCAAGCTTGACCAAGTGAAAGGCATTTCAAGAAGGTTCACTAATTCGAAAGAGAGAAGAAGCAAAGACAATTTCGTAGTTGTCGGAAGATCAATCATTTAGGCGGAAGAATTCATCGCTTTACATCAAACCCTATCAACAAACCCGACTCAAGAGGTCAAGGGGGATGTTGGAAGTCAAGTCAAAGCAAAGGAAGATGAAACGTTAGTCAAGAGCTTCCAGAAGATCACATACCCGATCGGGTAAGTGTGTACCCGATCAGGTAAGTGTGCTGATCCGAGCATGGCGACTTCTTCTTCCTACTTTTGTCCTATGTGTTTAATGCCCGACCTCTTCTCCACGAAACCCTAATATTATAAATAGATGCTCTAGGCTCTCATATCAAAACACACCTCTCTACAATCCTCTTCTCTTCTCTTCTTACATTTCTCCTTAGATTAGGAGGAGGGGGAACTAGCCTCCCTTCTCTCATTTTTCTTCTTTAGTCTTTAGTTCTTAGTTTATTTCTGTCCTTTCCATATCAAAACTTTAGTTTAGATTAATAAGAATTTCATCTTTGTAGTCTACTTTGTTGGGTACAAGTGTTGTAATTCAAGGATCGTTTATTATGTGCAAGGATTTTCTATTATTGTTATCGCTTTCGTTCATGATCGTCATATAGGTAATTATATTTTATCCCTTGTTTAATGTTCTTATTGTTTTCCATTTGATTGTTATTCGCTTTATATATTGAGTTAGATTCATTTTAGTACCGTTATAATTGCTGTTTCATTTCCTAAATTGTCAATTAGCGTCGTTATTATCGCCATATAAAGAGTCAAAATCAAATAAACATGTCTATCCTAGTTTTCATTGTTAATATCATCTTAGATTTAGACATTATCATGAGTAGGTAGTCACCTTTCTAGGGTGTAGGGTAGCAGTGTTAGATTGATTAAAAGATGTTAATTGGATAAAAGAAATTATGCCTTTAAAACGTTGTGTCTATGCATGTTTGGATTGTAACGATAGTTAACGACTTCTGGCCGGAAATCATCGACTAAAATGGAATTCTTTTCCAAGGTAGACATACGCGAATTGAATAGACAAAGCATGACATGGTAGATTAAGACCTAGTAAATCGCCTAAAAAGCCTGCTAGACCATCTGATCTATGATTGTAATGAACACATCATTCTGACGAAGTCACAATGAATTATTTGCATGTTCCAAATCCAATATCATCAATATATCAATCTACATGTGTGAACCTACTTCCCTAGATGCTTTTCATCACTTACTTTATTGTTTCCATTTGTTTTTGTTTTGTTTTTATTTATGCTTTATATTAGTTAAGATATCAAAATCCCAAAACCCAGATTTTCATTAGATAAAACCCAATTGCGAGACATTTCACACCTTATAGGAAACATCATCTCCCTGAGGATCGAGCCCTACTTCCCTAATTACATTAATTTGTTATTAGCCTAGTCTGGGTAATTTATCTTTGTATCGGGCTCGCGACAAGTACGATCAGGCCCCGATGTTCTGGTTGAAACCATTGATAATGTGAAGGTCATTCTTGATAGAATGAAAGCCGCTCAAGACCGTCAAAAGTCTTATGCTGATATCCGAAGAAGACCGCTAGAATTTGAGGTTGGAGATAAAGTATTCTTGAAACTATCTCCAATGAAGGGTGTTAAACGGTTTGGTGTTAAGGGTAAATTGAGCCCGAAATACATTGGACCCTTTGATATTTTGAAAAGGATTGGTGCCGTTGCTTACAAATTGGATTTGCCCCCGAATTTGGCTAAGGTTCATAATGTATTCCATGTTTCTCAATTGAGAAAGTATGTTAGTGATCCAAGCCATGTCTTTCAAAAGGAAATGCCCGAGCTTGAACCGAATTTGTCCTTTGAAGAGAAGCCGATTCGTATCCTAGATCGCAAGGATAAGAAGTTGAGAAGTAAGGTGGTTCCTTTGGCGAAAATCTTGTGGAGATGTGCTAATGTCGAAGAAGAGACTTGGGAAACGGAAGCTTCTATGCGTAGTAAATATCCGAGTCTATTTGAGTAAGATATCTTTCTTTCCCTCAAGTTTCGAGGGCGAAATATTTTAAAAGGTGGGGTGATTGTAACACCCGTAAATGTACCCTATTTTTATAGTGAAAAATTTTACGGATACTTTTCAGCGAAATTTAGTTTTTGTTTAGAATTAAATTTACCGTGTCGAATTTAGAATTTCCGAGTTCGTATTTGGATTTTACGCGAGATTTCAAGTAAATCCCGTCTTAAGTCGTCTTTGACTTTTTCTTGACTTTTTCCCTCATACTCCCTCATACTACCTCCTAACCTAATTCATACTCTCACAACTCAAACTTACTTCATCACTAAGAAACCAAAGAAAAACCTTGCCTCCATTTTGATCCAATCTTAGAATCGTCATATCTCGCTCAAATTCACGTAAGTTCGTCTCATTCTTCTCCTCTTATCATCCTCTATACGTATTGATAATAAAATTACCGTCTTTCTCGCTTTTCAAACTTTCCGTCTTTCTCAAGGTGAAGTAAATTCATCTTTTATTAACTATTTGTAGGTGGTGACCTTCAAGATCCCGACAAAGACTACTTCTTAATTGAAGAGGACCTTGACGCGGAGTAAAGACGCATAAAGGTAACGGTGAAGGGTTACTCGATATCATTTACGTGTTTTACATGATTTCTATGTTAGAATTCGTATTTAGAATACGATTAGAAAGCTTAGGAATTATGTTATTGATAATGAATGTTGTTAGTTGATGATTGTTGATGATGAATATTGATTGTTGATAGTTGTTAGAAGTTAATTATGAGAATTGAAAAGGATTGATCAAGTGTAGAATGCTCACGGTGGACTGGGGTTCCCAGCCGGGTGACCGGCCGCCGGTCTGCCCACCGGCTGGGAACTCATTAGTAGGAGACTTGTGGTTTTTGAGTAGAGGTGCTCCTGGCCGCGGTACCGGCCGCCGGCCCCCAGACTGGCCTGGAACACGCTGCTCTTTTCTTGGTGATTTTTGTATTAGGCATGATGCGCGAGCCGGGGTACCGGCCGCCGGTCCTCTGACCGGCCGGCAACACGGCTGTGTTTTATTTCTTACAATTTCTAAAACTCGTAATTTATAATAGTTCGCGAGATTCGTTTATTGTATAATTTTATGTAGTGACTTATAATATTAATGTTTTGAATATATGATATTTCATTCGCTTGTATCGCATGTTTTGTGACGGTTTTTGGTATGTCCCACTTTGAGTCGGTTTTTTCAAACGATACGGTTTGAGCACTATTTTGTTATGCGCTTTGTACTCTCATTCCCTTGGCTACCTTCACGTTCGTAAGGCTGGAATGTCGGAACGAGGAGGTATCCTACTTCTTAATTGCATGTGTTAGTAGGCATACGACGACGTTGTTGGGAGGCGAATGCTTTGCGTTGATCGACTCGGCCGTCAAATGTTGTGTACTTGCGAGGTGGTGTTATTTGCATGTAGCGTACCGCTTGTTATGAGGCTTGTGCTCTTTTCCGCCTCTTTTGTGAATTGTATCTACCGAATTTGGGGTACTCGGCTTCTTTGTATGACCGAGTCTTGGATGCGAAACGTTTATCGCATGTCGAACCGGAAAATGTGATTTCGGGATTCTGGCCAGATTTAGACTCGGACCGGGTATTTATATCGTCGTTCTACCAGGAGGAAATTAGTCCACATATACGAAATGAATTGAATCGTGTATGCGTTCAGGGAAATGCCTATCTCGTGGATGCCTTTTAATCATACTTGCCATGTACACGGTGCTAGTGCGTTTCATTTACCGTGAGAGAGGTCGTCAATGTATTGTTGTGTTTGGATGGATGATTACATGATTGATTATTCATGATCATACCATGACTTGGCATGGTTTGTTTGTCGAGTCTCAATCGTATCAAACTTATACACTAACGGTGAGATGCAAGCCCTAGTGAGCGTATTCGGTTGCCTAAGAGTGTCTTTCCCGAGTCTTTGTATAACATGATGGATTCGGATTTGTATTCCATATGCTCTTATCATTATATATTGAATTGCCTATCTATCCTTAACGTATTTCACATGTATATCTATATATGCATGCTTCTACTTTTGTATTTCCTTTGATGTACGTTTAATGTGATATGGCTGGGAGAACCCGGAGTTACTCCCCACTCATTGTGGCGTTCATGTTTTTCATGGATGAACAGGTTGTTTGCATGGATGGCTTTTTGCTTTATATTTTGGGTTCGGGTGTGAGCTAGCGGGCCTTTTCCCTGGAAGTTTCACCTCTAGACGATATTTTAGCTAGTTGCTAATTACTTTGACATTTATAACGTTTTGAGAGACTTCGTCTCTTTGTTGTATTTCGTACTTTAGTTTGTAATATTTGACACTCCTCGTGTACTTCTCTTGCATGTATAAAAGTTTTTAAAAGCTTCATATTTCCGCTATATAATTCACATGCTTGTATGTTTTATATTTCCGCATTCGCGAGGGATATCACATTTTGTGTGTTTGACACAGTTTTTCCAATTAGATGACCTGTATGACCACATTAGTTGCAAATTAGATACTTAGGCAAATTGACATATTTTCTTTTTTCTGAAATCACGTTCAGAAGGAGTAGATTTTCTTTTAGAGTGATACCTATGGTCATAATATTCATAACCTAATCCCATTTTTATGTTGTTGTCAAATTGTTCCGCTAAGAAATTTAACACAGTTGCGCTACCTTCCCATTTGTCATGAACTTTCCTAGAATGCATAAGTAGTTCGTTTAGGGAGTTGATTTCTTTCTGACAATCACAGTGGTCAGTCTTTATAATTGTAGAATAACTACTTTCCCTAAGGTTATCACGAAATTATTGAAAAATATTTTTAGAATCAGAACTATATCTGAGTGTTATTTTTTCATGTATGTTATTTGAGCTTTAGTTTACTTTAGTTGCTGAGATGAAGAGTCAATTTCCTTCTTTTGATCTGAGATTTTAATATTCTTCGATTTTATCTCAGTTTTAAGAAGTTCATTGGCTTTTCTCAACTCTAAGGTTATAACTTCATTAGTTATAACCTTGGCCTCAGGATATTTAATGTTGAGTTTTAATTCTGAGTTTATAGCTTTATTAGATATAACTTTAGACTCAAGAGCTATTTCTCAGCATTCGTGGATTCAGAAGTTGTGGCTGAATTAGCCATAACTTTAGAATTAAACTTTCTTGTTTAGGCTTTAAGAAGTTGATTCTCTTTGGCAATGTCAGGGATTTGCTATTTCATTTCAGTTATTTCAAGACTTTGCTCACGACATTGATCAAGAGGTTGCTCAAATAAAGTAATATATCATAGCATTCCTAGGTAATTTTTTAACTTGATTCTTAAAACGAATAAAACTTACCTCATTAGTTTCGCTGTCGGAGTCTAATTCTCTTATCAAGCAGAATTCTGATCTTGAGTTGTTTCTCTCATCATCACTGTCAGTAATTAGGTCAAGACTAATGTTGCTTATACAGATATTTGCGACCTCCTCATCATTAGATTCTTCGTCATCTTCAGTGTCAAGGTCTCCCCAGCATGATGCTACCATAACTTGCTTGAATTCCTTTTTAGTCGTGTCCCGTTTTGCTTTTTCTTTAATTATCTTTCATGTGGCACAATATTTGATTATGTGATCTAACTCGCTACATTTGAAGCATCCTTTATTGGTGAAATAAGGTTTTGAGTCATTAGGATTTTTGTTAAAAGGTTTGTTGTTGTTAAACTTAGATTGCTTTCCTTTAGACAAGTTCTTTAAAACGCTTTACAAACAAGACAGTCTCATCTTTTAAATCGCCTTCACCGTCACTGGCCTAGCTTGCAAAGCTACACTTTTACCAGGGCTAGAATTCTCATCAGGCTTGTCGATTAGATGCTCGTTGGCCATGAGAGAACCTATTAGGTCTTCATACGTTAGAAGAGTGAGATCTCTTGCTTCTTCAATCCCAGTCACCTTGGATGTCCATCTCTTTGAGAGACTCCTAAGGACTTTCCTTACGATATCCTCATAAACAAATTTTCTCCCAAGATTTCGGAGTTCATTCGTTATGCTTGAAAAATGTGCCGACATAATGTTAATTGATTCATTCTTCTCCATTGAGAATAGTTCGTACCTTTGAATGAGTACGTCAATCCTATGCTTTTTCACAAGGATTTTACCTACATATGCAAGTTGAAAACCATCCCATATTTCCTTGGTCGTACTACAAGACGAGAAACAATCAAACTCAGTGTTTATCATGCCGTTTTGTAACAACGTCATGGCTTTCGAGTTTTTCTCTGCTTTACGGTAGTCAGCCTTAATATAGTCATTTTCGTCTTTCTCATAGGTTGTGTCGTTTTCTAATGCAACCAATATTTTGTTAGGACCATTTTGGATGATATTCCAACATTCCCAATCATGTCCCTTAATATAGTGTGCCATCATCTTCTTCCAAAGACCATAGTTTTTCCCTTCAAAGATGGGAGCTTTAGGTGTTTGGATTCTATTTCACACGAGATAAAAAGATTTAAAATAGGCAAAAAATAAAAACGAATGGATCAGTTTCTATGTTGTTAGGTAACCAAGATCACGAGGCTCTGATACCAATTGAAGAGTCTATTGATCCCAAATACTAAAGAGGGGGGGGGGGTGAATTGAGTATAAATAAAGTACGCCTACTTTTTCGATTGTTCGTATAAGCGTGTAGTAGTAATACGTGGTTTGAGTTTATTGATCAAATTCAACCCAACTAATTACTTGTAGCGTGTGTGTAGAAAACAAAAGACGTAAACAAATAAAAGAGCACGTGACACAAGGGATTTTTGAAGTTGTTCAGTTTCACAACTCGAAACCTACGTCCACTATTTCTCAATTAATAATTTTTGTACCTACTCCGGAGTACAAAATTATCAACCCACTCGTACAACTAACTCTAGTTGTAACTCAAAGTTGAGTACCATTAAATACTTGATTTAAATTTGAGTATTGTTAAATACTCGATTCTAACTTACGTTAATAAGAAAGTGCTTTTGATTGTTCTTAGTTTCACACAATTAAACGTATAAGAAATAATTCTAGCACTATTATCCAATAATGTTTTTCTCAAAAATAATTCACGAGTATAGTGCGGCTTTTCAAAAATAAAGGTTTTGGAAAATAGCGATTTTACATGAAAATATTAAGCACGTTTGCAAAGAAAAATTCTAGTATGAAAATGTGACAACCCTCGCGATAGCAGAAATAAAACATAACAAGCATGCGATTTATATAGCGGAAGATGCGGTATTTTTAAAACCTTTTACATGCCAAATTAAAAGTACGAGGAATGTCAAATAAATACAGACTAAAATAGGATATACTATAAAGAGACGTAGTCTCTCAAAACGTGATCAAACGTAAAGTTATTAGCAAACTAGCTAAGAAACGTCTAGGGGTGAATCGTCAAGGTCAACGCCCGCTAGCTCACACCCGAACACAAAAACAACAAGCAAACTCAATCCAAGCAACCTGTTCATCCATGAAAACATGAACGCCACAGTCAGTGTGGAGTAACTCCGGGTTCTCCCAGCCATATCACAAATAACATACTTAAACGGAAATACATAAGTTGAAGCATACATATATAAATATACATGTAGTTTACGAGAAGGATAAATAGGCATTTCAATATTTAAGATATAGGCACATGAAGTACAAAACCGTAATCATCATATTATAGACAAACTCAGGGAAGACACCATTAGGCAACTATATACTCACTAGGGCTTACATCTCACCGTTAGCGGCATATACTTGATACGATAGAACTCGACATATAAACTGTACGCATTAGATTATAAACATACTCGGGGAAGACACTCTTTGCCAACTATATACTCACTAGGGCTTGCATCTCACCGGTAGCGGCATATACTTGATAAGATTGAGACTCGACATACAAACCACGCCAAGTCATCCAACGGTCACAAATAATCAATCATATAAGCATCCATCCAAACGTACGAATACGTTGACAAACATCTCTCACGGTAAATGACACGCACTAGCATCATGTACATAGTCATTATGATTAAAATCGCATCCACGGGATAAACATTTCCCTGAACGCATACACGATTAACATTTCGTATATGTAGACACAATTCCTCTTGGTAGGACGACGATATAAATATCCGATCCTAGTCTAAACCTGGCCAGACTCTCAAAATAACATTTTCCAATTCGACATGCGATAAACATTTCGCATCCAAGACTCGGTCAAACATAGAAGCCGAATACCCCAAATTCGGTCCACCTTCACGAAAGAGGCGGAAAGGGCACAAGCATCATAAACAAGCGGTACACTACATGCAATGACACCACCTTGCAAGTATACAACATTTGAGGGTTGGGTCAATCAACGCAAAGCGTTCGCCTCCCAACAACGTCGTCATATGCCCACTAAAACATGCATTTAAGCATTAAGGATATAACTCCTCGTTTCGACATTTTACGAGCGAGGAGGTAGCCGGGGAATGAGAGTTCAAAGCACCTAACAATTAGTGCTCAACCATAACATATGAAAAACCGACTTAAAGTGGGATATATCAAAAACTGTCACAAAACATGCGATATAAGCGAACGGAATATCATATATTCTAAACATGAATATTTAAAGTCATTACGTAAATTTATACAATAAACGAACCATGCGAACTATTATAAATGAAAGTATAAGAATGAATAGCATAGAGGAATGGCAGCGTGTGCCAGCCGGTCAGGGTGACCGGCTGCCGGCTACCCGGCTGGCATTTTGGTAACGTATGAAAACAATTGAAAATACAGCGTGATCCAGTCGGTCAAGTGGACTGGCTGCCGGCTTCCCCGGCTGGATCATATGTCACTTGAGAAAATGAAGGAAATATAGGGTGTGTCTCAGCCGGTCGGCCGGCTGAGACTTACTTCATACCAAAATTTTTATGTAACACCAATAAAACAGCAGCCACTTCCCAGCCGGCCGACCGGCTGGGACGACATATGCACGAATTCAGCACTTAACACCAATGAAACTCAACAAACATCAACTATCATCATCAATCATCAATACTCACTAACAATTATCAACAAACAACAACCATCATCAACAACACAAATCCTATGAATAATCATCCTATTCTAAATACGTTCACTATCATAAAAAAAAAACACATTGAAACACATAATGATATCGAGTAACCCTTCACCGTTACCTTTACGCGTCTTCAATCGATTTCTAAGTCTTCCTCCACTAGATAGTAACCTTTGTCGGGGTCTTGGAAGTATCTACCTACAATTAGACGACCAAAGATGAATATAATTCACCTTTGAGAAAGACGGATAAATTGAAAATGAGAAAGACGGTAATTTTATTACCATAAAAGGTAAAGGACGATGAGAGCGGAAGATTAAGATGAAAATAAGGAGATTTGGGTGAGTAATGAATGTGTTATGAGAAGCTTGAGTTGAGGAAGGAAATGGTGGTTAGGGTTTTGGTGGTTTGTTGAAGAAGAAGGTGAGTGGAAAAGTGAGTGAGGGAGTTAGGGTTATAAGGGGATATAAGGTGTGTGGAAAATATGGGAAAAAGCCCAAAAGCGCCTTAAGACGTAACTCACACGGAATTTCGAGTAAAGTCCGAATACGAACTCGGATTTGCTAAATTAGTCACGGAAACTAAGTTCTAGACTAAATCTAAAATTTCGCTGAAAAGTATCCGTATAATGTTTTTATATTAAAAATAGGGTACATTTGCAGGTGTTACAGAAAAGCTTAGTTTTAAATGCATGAGATGCATGGGTATTTAAAGTAGAGAGGCAAACTAGGTTTTAATTAAAAACTCTAGTGTTAGTCGTGACCTTTATTGGATAGTAAGAAAGATATTAGGTAAAATTTACAAACCCTAATAAACAAAGTGCCTCCCTTGTGTAACAGAAAAGATATTAGGTTTACATCTTACTTAAACCTTAATTGAACCTAAGGCAATCACTGGTAGCACGACACAGAGGCCTTACTTGCGTGAAACCCTAGTCCATTGTTGGGCTTCGTAAGGTAGATTAGGGTTTACGTTTGAACATGTATGAAACCCTAGATAGCATAACCATTCATAAGTTGTTTTATTAATCAATAGAGAAATCATAATAATATTCAAACTAAATAAATTTAAACCTTAATCTACTATAAATACTTTTCTTTAAAAAGATTATTTAAAACTATATTCAAATCCCGTTTTAAAAATATAAAACAGCCGCCCTATATTTGCAGCTCCAAAGTTATAGTAAGTTCCCCTTTAACTTTGAGCTTGGTAAGTAAGGTTATAGTTAAAACAACTATAACTCTACTTCCCAAAATTACTATTGAAATTACCGTTATTAAACGACGACCTATACTACAAAATCTTCCTGGAGATCTCCAGTATGTTGATCATCACTGTATTCAATGCACCATCTATTCATCTTGAGCTCCACAAGCTTCTTTAAGACTTCGTCTTTGATCTTGAGCTTGATAGTCACCAAAGTTATAGTAGAAACACCTATAACTTTGCTTCAGCATTTCCAAAGTTATGGTACAATGACCTATAACTTTACTTCACCTTTGCTTCACAAATCATCAAGGTTATAGCTAAACTAGCTATAACTTTAAATGCCAAACCATGCTTAATCTAACAAGACTTAAACAAACGATTACATGCACAAGCATATACATTATATAACTATGCATGTCATTATCAAAACATAATCATATAATTATATGGTTCAACAACCTTAGAATCCCTCTCCTCATTGTCGGTACAGGTTGGGGCACGTTCACCTTGAGGATCCCAGAAAATTTCTCTCTATTGGCCACCGCTTTCATGAGCGTAGCATAAGTATTCTCAAGCTCCTCGATCTTTTGATGGGGGTGAGCGATTTCTTCCTTATGTCCGTAGGAGCTCGCATCACCAGCCACTTGGATCTGATCTTCCATCTTGTCCATCGTCGACTCGAGGCTACCAACTGACTCTTTCACTTTGTCGTGGGTCTTCTCAATTCTAATCATAATGCCATCAAGATTGGGAAGTTTTTTATCGAATGATTCCTCCAACGCATCTACACGGTATTCTATACTCGGTTCGCCCGAATTCTTGATTACGATCAACAATTGTGTCTTAAAGAAACTCGTCTGAAGACCGTCGTCTGATACTAAATGTCACAGTCCGGTACTTTTTCCAAACCGTGGTGCGCACCCTTACCATACTCTAAGACAAGAATGCAAACAACGAATGGACTCGTTCTAGTGAGGGAATGCCCACAAGCCTGCGGCTCGGGACTCGGGATTTTTATCAGGAACCTAGTCACGATTATCAAAAGTCGGCACACGAAATCAATAAAATTAAGCAATACAATTATTGAAAGCAAGAGGAAAGCACTATGAAGCTTAAAGGTAAGAAGCGGTTTTCATTAACAAGTACTCCTCATAAAGGCTTATTGGATAATTTCAGCTTTGTAGTATTAAATATTTTTTGTTGAAATGTAAGTTTTCATTCAAATGAAATAAACGAGACCATACAAGAATAAAGAAAGCCGAGGAATTGTGGGCCTCTCACATCTTACTCGCACCATACAAGACCTAAACTAGTAGACAGACTCAACTATACGGTAAATTATACCATGCACTCAGGAGTATGGTGCATGGTGCTCCCTCCTAACTAATTTTTTTTAAAATAGATAAATTTTAAAATTTATAAAATAATAAATTACAAAAAATATATCATTATTCATAATATTTAATTCTCTACGATTAGAGACCATACTTGATATATTTCGGTATTTATCTTAGTTTTATTCACATTCATTTCACGGAATAACATATTCATAATAATGAGATATTCATATCATATCACATAATATAATTTTTTTTTAATTCTATGAAATATTTTGCATTATGTAGTTTCGATATAAATTAAACGGAGAAAACGTTCACGATCAAACTAAATATTATACTAGATAATATGTATTAATAAAATTATAGCGTCGTATTCAGTAAACGAAAAGTGAGTATAATAGAGATATGCGGTGAATATCACACTACATAATACATATTCATGAGGCTATATTGTCCTATTCACTATACGAAAATTGAATATAGTAGTTTCATATTGTGAATATGACACTATATATCACATATTCATTAAACAACATTGTCATATTCACTAAACTTAGAAGTGAATATGATTATATCATATCGTGAATATAACACTATTGACACTTAATGATAATATAATAGTGATAATTATTTCTTAAAAATGAGAGTTAATCTTAATTTTAATTTTTTTTAAATAAAAAATGAGAAGTTAGAGAATAAATGAGGAGTTGAAAGGAGTGGGAGATTGGAGGGAGTATGGAGTATCCTACACATGGGTGCAGGATATAAAGATTGCAACTATACTCGACCCAACTTAGAGCTGACAAAAGGTGACCCGACCCGAAGAACCGACCTGACTTATCCGAAAACCGACCTGATAGAACCCGTAAATTTGCTGAACTGAAACTGACCTGAACCGACCCGAAGGTTAACCGATAAACCGATAGAACCTGAAATGATATGACCCGAACCGACTTGTGACTCGACCTGACCCGACCCGAAACCCGATTCACCGACAAACCTGACTTGACCCAAAACGAACTGAACCAACATGTAACCCGTTTTAACCCGATTAAACTCGACCCGACTCATAGCCAAATAATCTTTTTTAAGAATCTAAATTTCTTTATAGTTTGTTTTTTTGTTAATAAATTTGATATAAAAAATTATCGCTCATTTTATTTTTCAAAACAACATGTAATCTTAAAATAAATAGTCAGTTGTAAATTTAGTATGCTATATTCCAAGTTAAACGTATTAATAATTATTTTGCAAGTGATATATGTAGAAAATTTTAAATTAACGCTTTGTGAGAAAAACAATGTTTAGTTTTGGCTTCATTAATTATGATCTTAAAATTCAAACCTCAAATACACCATTCTAATAGAGCCTATTCAAACTTAAATACGTAGGATCACCGTCAGGATAATAAATAAAATCTATTTCATAGGTAATTCATTTATTTCCTTGCCATGCTTTATATGTCAAATGTTCAAAACTATGAACTACATAAACAACTAATTAATTTAGACCAAAAACATTATTTTTGTCCATAATATAGGCGAATCCGACACTGGATAAACATTTATGTCATATACTTATAACCGAGGTCGAGCAACATAAGTGTTCAATGAAATTATACAATCATCAACTTTTATAGTGTTATACTCTTATATTTTACAAATACCTTTTGTATCGAGTTCCTCTAATCCAATATTATAATTCATAAGTTCAAAAGTAATCTTTTAACATAACGACCCGACCATTGACCCGATTAATTTTCAAATTTAAGACGACAATATAAAATACCCGACCCATCAGTAACTCGAAACCAAACCGGTCTCGACCTGATCAAGCATATTGACCTGATATATCCCGACTCATTGGTCAACCGATCCGAAACTGAACCGACCTGTTGTAGTTATTGACCCGATTAACCTGACCCGTAAGCGACCCAACCCGAACCCGACTCGACCTGAATAAGCAACTTGACCCGACCAAACCCGCGCCCGACATGACCCGAACTGCCTGAACCCGACCCGTAACCGATCTGCTTGACCCGATTGCCACCTCTAGCCCAACTACACATAAGACAATATATCCCCCAGCCTTATCTTCTTGATCCTCGACAACAAAAACCAATGCGAAACCCTAGCAATGTCGACTTCGGATTTGTCTACAAATCTTCCATATCCACTCTCTGCCACTTCTATTCTCTTCTTGAGCTTACTCGAAAACCAAATAGACAGTTCTTTTATGATGTTTTCTGCCAGCAGATGAGGCCGGATCAATTAATTCTTATGATTAGTGTGATTCTCTTGTCAGCAGATGAAATAAATGGTAGCATTGTCGCATTCATCAGGTTCTTCTGAGTCTTTCTCACTGTCATGCTGAATCTCCATTCGAAAAGTCTTCCTCTTGGTAAGTTGATCCCTATCCATATCTGTATACATGCAATCACTCTTCGACTGTACTCACAGTAAAAAAAATGATCCAAGCTTTCCACCCCTTTTCACATATGCAACAGTTATAATCATCAATTAGTTTTTCTCTAGTGTTCATGGCATTATGATGATATAACCAAGAGATAATACTGTATTTAGGTACGGTTAGGTTTGTTGGAATAGGTGTACTCCACAATAGTGTGTCTACAAATTAAATCTCATAAGAGGAATAAATTTGGGATATATATTTTTTATACTTGTCACTTGATTAACGTAGATAGGTAACGTTCAGCTGACTAGAGTTAGACGTTACTGTCATTTGATATCGGTAATCAACTGATCTCTCTCGGTCACACCTATAGGGAGGAACCCCAATGGAAAAACAAATTATATTGTATAAAAATAAATTTTAATTAATCTCTTATATATATTGACTAATAATTAGTCAAGTGAGTTTCAATTGTGATGAACGAGTTTTGCACTCAGACCAAAATATTTCATATACAGTAATTGACTAATAAAAAATCTGTCTTATTTGATATGATCAAATGAAATGAAATTTAGTTATTAAAAGTTAATGTACTAAATTCTTTGAGGTATTTATATATATATTGTGAGGTACTGGTAATTAGCTAATAAATATTACAAGGTATATTATATAGTTGGTAATTAGCCAATAAATATTGCAAGCTAATAAATATATATTTATATAATGGTCAAATATCACTTAAAAGTTAAGTGTATATTATTTAGTTATTTGTATTATTTAACTGTTAAATGGTCCAAGTAATAATTAATTATATTAGATAATTAAGTATTTGAATTATAAGAATTTGTGGGACAAATATCAAAAGTCAAAAATGGACCCAAATTATTCAAAATGGACCGAAATACACACTCACAACTATGAGTGTGTTAGGCCATTATTTCACTAATTCATGTCATATTACATCATATTCCACTATCTAGTTTCCTATATATACCCCAAGATGGATGTTCATAAAGACTTGAAAAAATTAAGATTAATACTAGTCCATATCATACTAGTTGTGGCCGGGTTCTACAAATCAACAAACAAGGAGAATTGTTCTTCTTGTACATTCATCTTCAACCTATATTCATCATATAAAACTTAAAAAATATAATATACAACTTATATTACTAATAAGTAGTAGTATTTTTAGTATTATGAAAGGGTAATCGTAATTGTTATCTAGTTAATAAAATTAGGATTTTGGGGCTAATCTTTGGGTGCAACTTGGAGGTGAAATCCTATATTGAATTTTCGGTTAAGGAGCTTCAAGATTTATGGTTTTAATACTACAATTGTTGTAGTAACTCATATCCTTAAAGCAATGTAAGAATACTACCTTTAATTTGTAATTTTATACACTTATTTAATCATACATGCACTAGATCCTGTAAAAATTAAATTATGGTAATTTAATTTCAGTATTAGAAAGTCTAATATATTATTTTTCATAACTAACAATGTTGTTCCATACCAGATCTCCCCAACGCACTTTATCATTCTTATTTTTGAGAAATTCATACCCTTTGGCAATAGTATATTCTTTGCCCTTATTATTTTGCCATTGTTGTTGCTGATAGGGAAGTATCATAAGGTTCCTAATTTGGATGATTTTCCTCCAAAACCAGCTAGATTCACTCGTGGGGTTGTATGTATTCCAGGCAGCACCTCTGAGGTAAGTGAGACTGACCCATTTGTTACCTATAGAGTGTCAGACTTTATATGAATCCATCACGCAAGCTTGTCCATAGCTGCTATGTTCCAGATGATATCATCCTTAAGACCTAGCTCTCCCTCATTTTTGACTTTGCAGACCTTATCATATACTACTAGGGGTGATCTCATGTAGTTCACCCCTCCATCCTACAAAAGTTTCATGCATATGGCTTCAATTCGGGTTATGACTCCATTAGGCAGGATGAACATTGTTGCCCAGTAGTTAAAAGGGAGTTTCTCTTCCATAAAACCAAAGACCTGTAGAATATCAGACTTTATCTTATCTTTGACCCCTTTAAAATAAGCATTAGATTTACCTTTACTCACCTTCAGACATATAGCACATGAAAAAGTGGATAAAGTTTTGAGGATAATCATAATTGAATTAATATCACATTTGCTAAATAATAAGAGATCATTTGCAAACATTAGATGATTCAGTTTGAGGGTATTGCAAAGAGGATGGTAATGGAACTCCATGGTTTCAGTAGTATGTTGTAGCAATATGGAGAGATAATCCATGCATATAGTGAACATCAGAGGTGAGAGAGGGTCCCCCTGTCTCAGGCCTCTCTTGCCTTGAAAAAACCCACACATTTATCAATTAAGATACAAAGAATGGGAAGCAGTAGTCACACAATGCATAATTCATCCTATGAATGGGGTAAAAAAATTCATAGGCTTAAGCATTTGTTTTAAAAATAACTCATTCCACAGTGTCATAAGATTTTTGTAAATCAACCTTAAATAAGTATCTTGGAGAAACAGTACCTCTGGTTGTTCCACAAATTATTTCTAGAGTTGATACAATTCTGTTAAGACCATGTCAGCATTATTCTCAATATCAGATGTGACAACCCTCGCGAATGCAGAAATATAAAACAAACAAGCATGTGAATTACATAGCGGAAATAGGTAGTTTTAAAAACTTTTATACATGCAAGTTAAATAAAACGAGAAGTGTAAAAATATTACAAACTAAATGCGGAAATACAACAAAGAGACGGAGTCTCTTAAAATGTTAGCAAAGAACAAGTGTTTAGCAAAACTAGCTAATATCGTCTAGAGGTGAAACTTCCAGGGACAACGCCCGCTAGCTCACACCCGAACCCAAAATAGTCAAACAAAAAGCCATCCATGCACGCAACCTGTTCATTCCTGAAAAACATG
This sequence comes from Heliosperma pusillum, assembly GCA_022085475.1. Taxonomy (NCBI): domain Eukaryota; kingdom Viridiplantae; phylum Streptophyta; class Magnoliopsida; order Caryophyllales; family Caryophyllaceae; genus Heliosperma; species Heliosperma pusillum. Next base: position 61,258 of record JAIUZE010074715.1, on the reverse strand, counting down.
AACGCCACAGTCAGTGGGGAGTAACTCCGGGTTCTCCCAGCCATATCACATTAAACGTACATATAAGGAAATACAAAAGTGAAATCATGCATATATAGATATCCATGTGAGTTACGATAAGAATAAATAGGCAATCCAATATATAATGATAAGCTCATATGGAAATCAAATTGAGGAACCATAATGTTATTCAAGACTCGGGGAAGACACTCTTAGGCAACCGAATACGCTCACTAGGGCTTACATCTCACCGTTAGCGGTATAAGTTTGATAAGATTGAGACTCGACAACCAAACCATGCCAAGTCATTCAATGATCAAATATATAATCATTCATGTAGTCATCCATCCAAACACACCGACACAAAACGACATCTCTCACGGTAAATGAAACGCACTAGCATCGTGTACAATAGCAAGACAAGCCAATGGAAGCTCACGGAATAAGACGTTTTCCGGAACCGTATACGATAAGACGTTTCGTATACTCATGACCTAGACAAAACCAGTTCACAGGATAAGACGTTTCCTGGAATCATGTACGATAAGACGTTTCGTACACACAAGACTCTAATCCTCTCGGTAGGACGACGATAATAATACGGTCCTAGTCTAAACCTGGCCAGACTCTCGGAATAAGACGTTTCCCGATTCGACATGTGGTAAGACGTTCCACATCCAAGACTCGGTCAATCATAGACGCCGAGTACCCCAAATTCGGTCAACCTTCACGAAAGAGGCGGAAAGAGATCTATAGTCAAAAGTCAAGCTAGTACGCTACATGCAATAACACCACCTCGCAAGGTATACAACATTTGACGGTCGGGTCGATCAACGCATTGCGTTCGCCTCCTAACAACGTCGTCATATCCCCACTAAACATGCATACAAGCATCAAGGATACACCCCATCGCTCCGACATTCCAGTCTAACGAGTATAAGGGTGTAGCCGGGAAATGAGAGTACAAAGCACATAGAAAATTTGTGCTCAAACCGTAACATTTGTAAAAACCGACTCAAAGTGGGAACATACCAAAAACCGTCACAAAACATGAGAATAGGGAATCATATAAGTTTAAATATAATAAACATGAGTTAATACATGATACATAAGCATTAGAACAAGTTTATGAAGCATAATGAATAAAAACATAGATCACCTCTCCAAAACAACGTTGTTTGGAAACCAACGAAAACAAGGGTCCACTTCAAACGGTCATAACTAGAGTTCTAGACATGGGAATGCAGAAATTCTAAGTCGAGGTGATATCGTAGCCTCTTACGGTTCCAACGAGATGTCACACGCCCAAAACAAACAAGTAACGAAGAAGATATGATCATTTTACGAAAAGGGGTCAGTGCAGGAAAAATTCTGTTGGCAGCGGGTGACGCGGCCTGCGTCCTACGACGCAGCCTGCGTTCCCCAACGCAGCCTGCGTCCTTCACGGGATTCAAGGACGAACAAAAATCGACATGTTATCAACAACAAAAATCTCATTTATCATTACAAATCATCAATTCTCATATCAATTAACAACTAACAACATCCATCAACAACAATACAAGTCATAAGCTTACTAACCATAATCTACATACGGTTTCTATCCTAGAAATCACATAAAACACGTAAATGATATCGAGTAAACTTTCACCGTTACCTTTACGCGTCTTTAATCGATTACTAAGCTTTCCTAGTAGTCTCCACCTACAATTAGGTAATAAAAGATGAATATATTTCACCTTGAGAAAGACGGATAATTTAAAAAGCGAGAAAGACGATGATTTTAATATCAAAACGGATAGTGGAAGGTAATAGGAGAAGAATGAGACGAACTTACGTGAATTCTATCAAGGAACGAAAGAGCTAGGATGATTCAAAGATCGAAAAATGCTATGGAGGCAAGGGTTTGATTTCTTAAGGAGGAAGAAAAGTTTTGGTTTGTGTTGAAATGAATTAGGTTAAGGTTAGCAGGGAGTATAAGTAAAGGGTGAGTCGGAAAAGTCAATGAATATCAAAGGCGGCTCAAAAGTCAAGAAAAATCAAAGACGACTTAAAATTCAAGAAAAGTCAAAGACGACTTAAAATTCAAGAAAAATCAAAGACGACTTAAAAGTCAAGAAAAGTCAAAGACGACTTAAAATTCAAGAAAAATCAAAGACGATTTAAAAGTGAAGAAAAGTCAAACTCGCCTTAAGACGGCATTCTCATGGAATCTCGCGGAAATTCCAAATACGAACTCGGAAATTCTAAATTCGACTCGGAACATAAAATTCTAAATTAAAACTTAAATTTGCTGAAAAGATTTCGTAAAATATTTCTACTAGAAAAATAGGGTACATTTCCGGGTGTTACAATCACCCCACCTTTTAAAAAGTTTCGTCCTCGAAACTTGAGAGTAGAAAACAAATGTATCAAAGACAAGAATCGGTTTTAACAAATTAACAAGAAAGCTTTTACAAGGAAATATTTATGAAACGAGGTTCTTCTCGAAAAGGGTTTAAAGAGATTTTCATAAGTGTGGAACTTTATTTACGAATCACAAGAGTGCCCGTCGCGATCGAGAACTCTAATTATCCAAATCAAATTAAAGTCGAAATAGTGAAATCGAAATTCAAAACAAACGTTAGTAAGTGCAGGACTAGTCACCAGACGTCTCCAATAACAAGTCCAAACATCCAACCAAACGCAAAATCCAAATATAAAAGCGAAAGAAATCTATTTTCTCCAAAAAGAGGGTACAAAATCCATCTTTAGACTTCTTTGAAAAGTTAAATTAGAAATACAATATGATAATTTGAAGGTTTTCTCAAAGATAAAATCAAATAACAAGACATTACACGTACATAGAGCGAGTCGCACATCTCACACACAATTCAGGGTAACAACATAAATACAAAACACGCAAAAACGAAACAAATTGAACTCTTATGGATAGGAAGATCGCGATGAAGTCGGCAGGAAGATCTACAAGAATTCGACATCACAAATCTCTACTAATAAACTAGATCCTCAAGAGAAGGCAATTTACCCAATTTGCAACTCATCATTTTCAATCATCAGAATTTCTACAAAAATATTCCATAATCACGAAACTTCGAGTAACAAATCCCAATTATTCGAACCCAACTAGAATCTACTAAGGTTCATCGGCACGGTAGACTCCACAACTAACAATCCACATGAAAGAGACTTACAATGAAATCCTTTAATCCAATTTACTTCAAACTCATTATCCTAAATTTACAATGAACTTTCTCATCCCCGAAAGTCAAAACACAATCAAAGCATCAAACACAATTATCTAAGATTCAACTAGCCTCATCCAAAGTCTCACGACAAGGGAAAATCCACAATCCATTATCGGTTATAAGGATTCTTTAATACGCCATAACATCCTTAATTCGATCATTACTACGCTCGAAGCCTCAAATATAAATAGTCACATTAGCAAACTATGGAGGTTACTAATCCTCAAGATAAATGGGTTCACCATTCTAACTCTATAATCCATAACAACCGAGCATTCATTATCCAAAGCTTGCAACGAACATTTCTCAATTTCAAACTATGATTCCTTAAGAATAAAAGAGAATTACTAATCCCAAACCGCAAATGACCAATCACTTGGAAATCAAACAACCATTCAAATCATCTATTTCATCTAAAACTCAAAATGAATCGATTTTCATTGATGACAAAACTCCTCAAACTTTGGGTACCAACTCAATTACCCTAAAGCAAAGTCTCTTTTAGAATCCACCAATTAGAGACATCTAATTCCCAAATGATATCCCAAGCAACCGTTATAATACCCAACATCAACAAACTATTATCATGATCAACTCAATTCTCAAAACAACACTACAATACCAAACTCCGAATCTAACATCACCAAGAGAGGATACATTATCAATATTAGGATTCATCCTAGAGCTTAAGTCTTATTTCTCATGATCAAATACAACATGAAATTTGCTCAATCCAAGGACACATACTCTAACTAAAGAATCTCAAATTACATCACGCTTATTCTCTGAGCCTTACAAACGGAATATCCAATCCACCAGAGAAAAGATGAAGGAGCAACGAGATAGAAAACGAAAAGGAATCTCAAGGAGAACACGAGAATAAAAAAGGCACGAGATTACCAGAGAGGAGCGCTGAAAAATAACGAGGTCAAGAAAGAGACAAAGCAGATAGTAGAGGTATGAATATATCCGAGTAAGAAATAAGATACAAGCATGCGATTTCTTAAAGATCAATCTTGACAAAAACATTCAAGAATGGAAATGAAAAGGAATGATGGCACGAGTAAGGGTTTAAGATTTAATCCACAAAGTTTCTCCTTTCAAACTTAATGCGATACTAAAACCACTTCATTATTCCTTTAACAAGGCCTCTTACCAAGGGAACCGATTGTACCACAATATCAAGTAAGGTACACCCTTAGAAATTTGTAACAAATCGATACAACCCAGTTCCATCCATCCTTCAATATCACAACGGATTCCCAATTGCGGAATTGCAACTCAAGCATAGTAACATTCTCTCAACTCCATAATTTGACACATTCCCAAAGGTTTCAAAAACCGAAAAACCAATAAGGAATTCTCCATACTAATCTCTTTTCAACTCCTACGGCCACAAGGTAGAACACCAAACAAAACGTCATTATCAACATCATATAGCCCACGAGTTCATTATTAACAAAGTACAACATCAAGCCAAACATCATCATTAACATCCCAAGGTATTTCCATCATAGATTACATCATCGAACCTCGCTTATATCTATAATCCTCAAGTAATATGGTTCAACTTACAACGAAACCTTACTACTTCAAACGAGTCTCCGATACCATAAGGTAAGATCATATATTTAAATCCAAGAACTATAGCCAAAAGCTTTTTCACCAAGCCTATACTACTACACATAAACTAGAATCCACAAGAAGTCACTTAGTCTCAAAATTATTTTTACAACTCAAGGCATCATTCAAACTCCTAAATTCAAAAGATTAAATCGCTAATGGGTTAAGAAGTCTTAGCCAACTCATTCAACCTTACACCATCAAATATCATGAACTATCCACACATTAGTCATGACAATCATCAAGCATTAAAATCATCAAACTTATCTTACTACCTTTCCTTAGAGATACAACCAATCATCAATATAGGGTGAATTAAGATATACACCATTTTACTCAAATCACAAATTCAGTCTAGCAACACTAATATTCCACAAAATTCAAAGTTCTTCCGACCAAGTATAATATACCACAAACAAATGGGTATGGCATCCACAAAAACGTTACAAGGTAAGGATACCAATGGTAAGATGGAGGAACCTATCAAGAGTAATTTCCAAGAGGCAAACAAAATGGAAGAGAAAGAAGCACCTAAATAGAAGGAAGAGAGCATAATACAATAAGGACGAGAGAATTCATAGATGAAGAAGAAATAAACTTCAATTAGGCTTGTAAATCTTCAAATCTTCGGTAGAGTATACTTCTTCTAGGTAACACAATGATCCACCCTAAGACGGTAGATACAAACAAACATAACATCACTCAACACAATCAACAAACAAGTTAGAACCTAACAAACATCAAGTACACCAAAGACTACCACCTTAGGTCCTTAAGTCTACACATCTCTCATTTATTATTTCAAGGTCAAGTAATTTAAGTTTAGGGTTCACGTGTGTGCGTCGGGAGCGATAAAGCTCTGATACCAACTGTGACAACCCTCGCGAATGCGGAAATATAAAACATACAAGCATGTTAATTATATAGCGGAAAATACGGTATTTTAAAAACCTTTATATATGCAAGATAGAAAAATACGAGGAGTGTCAAAATATTGCAAACTAAATAAAAATACACAAGAGACGTAGTCTCGCAAAGTGTTAACAAAAGACAAAGTATTAGCAACTAGCTAAACACGTCGATAGGTGTTTTCATCCAGGGACAACGCCCGCTAGCTCACACCCGAACCCAAAACAGCATAAGCAAAAAGCCATCCATGCAAGCAACCTGTTCATTCATGAAAAACATGAACGCCACAATCAGTGGGGAGTAACTCCGGGTTCTCCCAGCCATATCACATTAAACGTACATCAAAGAAGATACACAGGTAGAGCATGCATACGTATAGATATACATGTGAGATACGATAAGAAATAGATAGGCAATCCAATATATAATGATAAGATCATGTGGAAATCAAATCCGAAACCATCATGTTATTCAAGACTCGGGGAAGACACTCTTAGGCAACCGAATACGCTCACTACGGCTTACATCTCACCGTTAGCGGTATAAGTTTGATAAGATTGAGACTCGACAAACAAACCATGCCAAGTCATTCAATGATCAATCATATAATCATTCATGTAATCATACCAATATATTGACAACATCTCTCACGGTAAATGAAACGCACTAGAATCGTGTACAATAGCAAGACAAGCCAATGGAATCTCACGGAATAAGACGTTTTCCGGAACCGTATACGATAAGACGTTTCGTATACTCATGACCTAGACAAAACAAGTTCACAGGATAAGACGTTTCCTGGAATCATGTACGATAAGACGTTTTGTACACACAAGACTCTAATCCTCTCGGTAGGACGACGATAATAATACGGTCCTAGTCTAAACCTGGCCAGACTCTCGGAATAAGACGTGTTCCGATTCGAACCCTGTGGGAGACGTTCCAACAATCCAAGACTCGTCAATCATAGACCCGAGACCCCAAATTCGGTCACCCCACGAAAGCGGCGGAAATAGATCTATAGTCAAAAGTCAAGCTAGTACGCTACATGCAATAACACCACCTCGCAGGTATACAACATTTGACGGTCGGGTCGATCAACGCATTGCGTTCGCCTCCTAAGAACGTCGTCATATCCCCACTAAACATGCATACAAGCATCAAGGATACACCCCATCGCTCCGACATTCCAGTCTAACGAGTATAAGGGTGTAGCCGGGAAATGAGAGTACAAAGCACATAGAAAATTTGTGCTCAAACCGTAACATTTGTAAAAACCGACTCAAAGTGGGAACATACCAAAAACCATCACAAAACATGAGAATAGGGAATCATATAAGTTTAAATATGATAAACATGAGTTAATACAGGATACATAAGCATTAGAACAAGTTTATGAAGCATAATGAATAAAAACATAGATGACCTCTCCAAAACAACGTTGTTTGGAAACCAACGAAAACAAGGGTCCACTTCAAACGGTCATAACTAGAGTTATAGACATGGGAATGCATAAATTCCAAGTGTAGGTGATATCTTATCCTCTTACGGTTCCAACGAGTTGTCACACGCCCAAAACAAGCAAGTAACAAAGGAGATATGATCATTTTACGAAAAGGGGTCAGTGCAGGAAAAATTCTGTTGGCAGCGGGTGACGCGGCCTGCGTCCCCCAACGCAGCCTGCGTCCTTCACGGGAGTCAAGGACGATCAAAAATCAACATGTTATCAACAACCAAATCCTCATTTATCAACACAAACCATCAATTCTCATATCTATTAACAACTAACAACAACCAACAACAACAACACAAGTCCTAAGCATACTAACCATAATCTAAATACGGTTTCTAACATGGAAAACACATTAAAACACGTAAATGATATCGAGTAACCCTTCACCGTTACCTTTACGCGTCTTTAAACGATTACTAAGCCTTCCTAGTAGTCTCCACCTACAATTAGGTAATAAAAGATGAATATAATTCACCTTGAGAAAGACGGATAATTTAAAAAGCGAGAAAGACGGTACTTTTAATATGAATACGGATAGAGGAAGGTAAGAGGAGAAGAATAAGACGAACTTACGGGAATTTGAGCGAGAAATGAACGAGTTATGACGAATCTAAGCTTGGAAGAAATGGAAGCTAGGTTTTGATGGGGTTTTTCTAGTAAAGAAGAAAGAGTTGAATTGTGAGAATGAATTAGGTTAGGGTTTGAGGGAGTATAAGTAAAGGGTGAGTCGGAAAAGTCAACGAAAGTCAAAGGCGGCTCAAAAGTCAAGAAAAGTCAAAGACGACTTAAAATTCAAGAAAAGTCAAAGACGACTTAAAACTCAAGAAAAATCAAAGACGACTTAAAAGTCAAGAAAAGTCAAAGACGACTTAAAATTCAAGAAAGATCAAAGACGACTTAAAATTCAAGAAAAGTCAAAGACGACTTAAAAGTCAAGAAAAGTCAAACTCGCCTCAAGACGGGATTCTCATGGAATCTCGCGGAAATTCCAAATACGAACTCGGAAATTCTAAATTCGACTCGGAACATAAAACTCTAAATTAAAACTTAAATTTGGTGAAAAGATTTCGTAAAATATTTCTACTAGAAAAATAGGGTACATTTCCGGGTGTTACACTTTTGCCCCAGTCGCTATGCTGCGATCCATTAGGATTCTCTTAGCGGTTGCTATAACTATGAAATTTGGCAAATGGATGTCAAAACCGCCTTCTTGAATGGGATTCTAGAAGAGGAAGTGTACATGACACAACCTGAAGGTTTTGAGGATAAATCCAACCCTAAGAAGGTATGCAAACTTAAGAGATCCATTTATGGTCTTAAGCAAGCATCAAGGAGTTGGAATCATCGCTTCGATCATGTAATTAAACAAAATGGATTCACTCGAAGTGTCGAGGAACCATGTTTATACATGAATTTTAGTGGGAGCAAAGTTACTTTCCTTATCTTGTATGTGGATGACATACTTCTCATTGGGAATGACATACCATTGCTTACTTCTACCAAGGAGTGGCTTGGGAAACATTTCCAGATGAAGGATTTGGGAGAGGCACAACGCATTTTGGGTATCCGGATCTATAGAGATAGATCCAAGAGGATACTAGCATTAAGTCAAGAAGCTTATATAGATAAGATTCTTGATCGGTTCAAAATGAAAGACTCTAAGAGAGGCTTTCTTCCAATAGGTCATGGTATCACTCTGAGTAAATCCCAGAGTCCTACCGTCACCGAGGAGATTGAACGCATGAAGTTGATCCCTTATGCTTCAGCAGTTGGGTCAATCATGTATGCTATGATGTGCACTCGCCCTGACGTCGCCTATGCTTTGAGCATGACGAGTCGTTATCAAGCCAATCCAGGTGAGAGTCACTGGATAGCCGTAAAGAACATCCTTAAGTACTTACGAAGGACTAAAGATTCGTTCTTGGTGTTTGGAGGAGAGACTGAGTTGCGTGTAAAGGGTTACACGGACGCTAGTTTCCAAACTGATAGGGATGATTTAAAATCCCAATCCGGCTATGTCTTTATGTTGAATGGAGGAGCCGTTTGCTGGAAAAGCTTCAAGCAAAGCGTGACTGCGGATTCTACAACAGAAGCTGAGTACCTCGCGGCATCAGAGGCTGCAAAGGAAGCTGTGTGGATTCGGCAGTTCTTGGAAGGACTAGGAGTAGTCCCTACTGCCACAGATCCCATCACGATGTATTGTGATAACAGTGGGGCTATCTTTCAAGCAAAGGAGCCCAAGTCTAGTAACAAGTCTAGACATGTACTTAGGAAATACCATGTAATTAGAGATTACGTGGAGAGGAAGGAAATAGATGTATGTAAGGTTGGGACAGACGATAACATCGCTGATCCTCTAACCAAGCCTCTTACAAAGGCTAAACATGACAGTCATGTCGTCTCGATGGGATTAAGACGAGTTCCTGAATTCCTCTAGATTATGTGATATGTAATAATTGAATGTTGTATCAATGTTTACATATATGATAATTGCATTCATTGTTCGAGTTTTATATGAGCTCTTTTATTTAGTATTGACTAAATTTTATTACTTTGTTTTATCCGAATTGGTTATAAGAAAGGTTGAACTCAATTCAAGTGAACATGATGAACTTAGTAATTGTCCCTAGTCATTTGCATAAGGTGACGTCTCGAAATGACTAGATTGTAAGTCGATCGATGGTTGGTTCAGCACCATGGAGTCATGGAGATGACTGATCGTTTACATAGACAGACTGTAGAGACACTCTGTCGGACAGTGACCATGATAGAGTCCCTTATCAAAATTGTTGAAGCCTGGTCGTGGCGGGGATTTCTATTATATTCCTATGAGTCGATTCTTTAGACTGGCGACCATTTACCTGAGTCGGTGTATTTTCCGATTGACTTTGGTTTTTGTCCTAGGTCGTGCCGTGAAAGGAGGCCGATGGGCATCTACTGGGTCATGGTGATTTGCATTATACAGTGTAAGTTGGGTCAACAGGAATTGTCCACCCACGTTGGGTATTAACATCTTCGGGCCACTCGAGGAGTAGTGACTGGAAATGCGTGGCCACGCTCGGAAGAGATCTATGGTAGATTTTCCGGTCAGACAGTTACTCTCCAGATCGAGAAAACCACTCAATTTATTTTTCCAATCGCAAGTGCGACCTGAAAGACACCTTGCGATGAGTGGGAGGATGTGACGCTAAAGTGACAAGAGAATTGGTAGCACACAACTTGTCGAGACAAGTGGGAGATATTGTGGGAGTAGGAGTCCTCCGCAATAGTGTGACTACATGCACAACTTGTATCGGACAAGTGGGAGATTGTTGGAGCAAGTGTCCTCCATAATAGTGCATTTATATTATAAATCTCATTTTGGAATATTAGTGGGATGACTAGTATTTTGATACTCCACGTCAGTTGATTAACGTAAATCGATAACGGTCAGCTGACTAGAGTTAGACGTTATTGTCGTATGACGGCGGTAATCAACTGACCCCTTTCGGTCACACCTATAGGATGAGACCCAAACAGAAATCTAATTATTTGTATACGATACATATTAATTAGTACTTTATATATATATTTGATATATGTTTAGTTACGAGAGTTAATTATTGGAAATTGAGTTACGAACTCATTCCGGATAAGTTTATTAGTCAATTATACGATAATTGACTGAATAAATTTTACGTCTTATTTTAATACGATTAAATAAGATTTAATTTAATGATTAATAGTTAACTCATTAAATTAGTTGAGGTTATGCATATAATTTGAGGTAGAGGTGATTAGTTAATTATAATTACAAGGAGTTGTAAAATAAACAAACTAGGCATTGTGGGACCCATTATATATTAATATAATGATAAAATGTCACTTAAAAGTTAAGTGTATATTATTTATTAATTTGAGTCATATAATTGTTATATGATCAAATTAACTCTTAATTATACAAGATAATTAATCATATGATTATAAGTATTTGTGGGACAAATATCAAAAATCAAAATGGACCACATGACACTAGTGGGTGCCGAAAGTTGGTAGTGTACAACATGATGATTGTTGTTTCTTGTATTACACTACATCTTGTTATCATGTCATGTTTATGACACATGATCATAACCTTACTTACATCTACACTCTACCAATTTGCATGGGATTATTTTAAGCAAAAATAAGAGGCCACATAGGCCATGATGGCCGGACCATAGTGTCCTTAAAAGGACAACTTTGTTGTTCATTTTGCTTGCTTGTTCATTCTTATTTTGTGCTTATCTCACTAAAATCCTCATCTCTCTAAAAACCTCTCAAATACTAATATTTTCCTATTACTAGAGTAGTAATAAAATCTAATATTAGTTCATCTTTTCACTTGTGTTTTCTAGTCAAAACTAAGTGATAAGTTTGGGTTCTCTCTTGGGTGCATCTAAAAGGAGGTCTTCTAGTTTGAAGATTACAAGGAGGATCATCTATTTCTTTCTAGCACAAGAACAACAAGAAAGGTGTTTCTTGTTGTGCCCATATAAACCGAAATTTCCCAATGTAAGGAAATTTCTTCTTACTTTTTATTATGCATTTTAATTTGCATGCATGCTACATAGATCTTTATTAAACACTAAATTAACAAGTAATTTAGTAACTAATTAGAGGAGTCTAATTAGGGTCTATGAACTTTCACAATCGTCTGAGTATTTAGACTCAATCTTAACCCTCCTGGCCTTTAAATGGATATTGTAGGTAACTTACCCCAAGCACCAGGACAGAAAATATTCATGCTGGCAATGACAAAATACTTCTCTTAATGGATCGAAGCAGACTCGTTCAGGCAAATCAAAGAGAAAGAGGTAAGAGCTTTTATCAAAAGAAATATTATATGCCGATACGGCATCCCATCATAAATAGTTTGCGACAATGGAACACAATTTGTTGGCAAGAAAACAAAGGCCTTTTGTGCTTAGTGGAATATAAAGTTGGTAACATCCACGAGGTTACGCGAAAGCCAACGTCAGGCAGAATATAGCAATAAAGTGGTGATAAAGTGCTTAAAAAAGAAACTGGAGAGCAAAAAAATGATGCCCTGAAGAGCTCCCACTTGTCCTCTGGACGGACAGAACTACATCAAAAACATCCACAGGACAAACCCCATACTTCCTGGTCTATATATGTGAGGCCGTAATTCCAGCAGAAATACATGTGCCAACCTCAAGGTGTAGTCTAAGTATTGTTGAAGAAAAGCAGGACCTGGTAGATGACAGCTTAGTCCTGAGAGAAGAACTAAGGGATGCAACCAAAATCCGCCTAGCCTACTACCAACAAAGTGTAGCCAAGAGCGACAACAAAAACGTGAACATCAGAGTCTTTAAAGAAGGGGATCTAGTCCTGCGAAAAGTCTTCCTCAATAAAAAAGACAAATCCGAAGGCAAACTAGCCCTTGTATGGGAAGGACCATACCTGATGGACTCAATAGTTGGTCAGGAAGCTTAAAGACTGCAAACTCTAGATTGAGATACAATACAAAGAGCATGGAATATAGCTCACTTAACGCTATTTCATATATGAACGATGTTAATTGACAAAACCAGGTAAATAGCTATTAGCCTGATAAGCCTGGTGATATTTGCCTCCTTTGTTATTATGTGTTTGTAATTTCTAGTCAATGAATAAAATATGTCTTGTGCTTGATAAACTTGCATGATATCTCTTTCTTAATTAGTCTACTTTCTCACTTTTTAATCGTGAACGCTTGTTTCCCAATTATCAGTAGATTAATCCCCCCACCCTTGGTTCAAAAAAAACTTTCAGGATTGGGGACAACCCCTTCCATCAAAGAAAAAAATCTACAAAAAGGATCAAGTTATCCTACAACCTTGTCGCAAGTCCCAAACACAAAAACTGAGCTCAGTCAAAATAAACAAGCGAAATGGTGAAAGATCCGGAGTACTCGTTTCAAAGCCCTCTTGACAGGCATTAGAAAAACTCTCCATACGGGTTAAAGGTTATAATCCCCCAGACAGGCAGCAACCTTCACACTAAATAGAATATTAAAACATAAAAGAATAAACTTAAAACCAGTAAACCATTTGCGTATGGATATCCCCCCTGAATAGGCAAAAAATTATCCAACCAAATACGAAATTGTTTGACCAGAAACATCCAACATGGCTAAGCTAAAACCAAACCAGCAAAATAAAATACCTTTTTTCCAGAACATCCCTCTAGATAGGAAAAGAGTTCAAATTCATCTACCCTGCTTTAGAAATAGAGGCAGATCCAACACCCTCAAACAGTGCATCATCACCACCACCATCATCATCGGCCTTAGAAGCAGGAGAGTCAACCTCTTTAGTCTGCTTAAGCTTGTGTAACTCAGGGTAAGTAGCGTCTAAATTAGACTCTTCCTGAGTAGGATCCCAATAAGGCCTAACCTCAACAACCTCCCTCATGGCGTCAACCCTGCGCTTACCAAAAAAGTACAAAAATGCATCATTAAACCAACCCTGAACCTCATCCCTCTCTAAATCAACATCTTCATTCTTTTGAAGAATCTCTTACACAGCCTGCTTCTCACCTTGAAGTTCGGCCTTGGTATTTGTTAGGTCAATCTCAGCACTATACAACTTGACACTAGCCACATGCAACTCAGTTGGCATAGACTTTACAGACTCCTGAGCATACCCCAACATAGCATTAGAAATCACCAACTCAGCTTTACAAGACTCCACCTCCCTCTTTATATTTTGAATGTCCCAGTCCAGGCCTGAGCAAACTCATACTTAAAAGTACCCAACAAACCATCATTTACACCCTGAACCCAAAAACCACAAACACCCATAAGATCCAAATAAGAAGACATATAGGGTAAAACAAAGAGCGTGACCGAACCTCCCGTGATAAAGTAGCAAACCCAGCACAAGCCTTTGTAATATGCTCCCATACTGCAACAGCCTCAAAAAAATTTTCCCCAAACGTATCAGCAATCAATTGGTCAACAACCTGAAGATAAAGTTCCTGGTACGCTCCATGGCAGCCTGATGATCTCCAATCCTGTCCCTAACCTCCATGACGTCATTAAATTCCTTGACCTCCGCATCAACACCTGAGACTTCCTCAGTCAGATCCTCTCCCCTTTTCTCTTGGAAGGGGGCCCTACATCACCAACAACAAGCTGAGATATGGAGAGGGTTGCACCAATGGAGCCTGAACAGTTGGCACCTGCACCAAGAGAGGAATAGTACTATCACTACTGGTCGCCTCAACACCTTAGGACCTCTCCTCGACAATCTTATTTAAACTCGCCTTCAAATCAGTCAAACTTTAACCCGCGAGTTGGGTAAAGGACCTAGTCACTATCATAAACTAAAGAAGAAACTTTAGCAGAAACGCAAAAATAATAAAACAAAACTACAAAATACCGAATTGGAAAAAGCTCGCTTACTGCCACAAATTAAAGTCCCTGGTCCACTGACGGACTTTGAAAGCCTTAAGGTATCCAACTTAGCCTTCCTAAATCGAGGAAGGGGCTCTTGGCCAAGACAACCAGGCAAGGTACATTCCTCCTCAGGCAAAGCCAGGAAAGCGAATATTCTCTCACCTGATTCTTCGGCATTAGGGTCACAACGCCGGTCAGCCACTACATGTAACACCCGCAAATGTACCCTATTTGTAATTTAAAAATATTATACGGATACTTTACATCGCAATTTTAGATTTAGTTTAGAACTTATTTACCGTGTCTAATTTAGCAAATCCGAGTTTGTTTTCGGACTTTACTCGAAATTTCGTGTGAGTTACGCCTTAAGGCACTTTTGGGCTTTTTCCCCCATATTTTTCCACTCACCTTTATATCCCCATTTTTCCCTCATCGCTTTCCACTTACTTCTTCTTCCTCATACAAACCACCAAAACCCTAACACCATTTTCAATCAAACTCAAGCTCCTCACTACTCCTTCATTACTCACTCAAATCTCCTTATTTTCATCTTAATCTTCCGCTCTCATCGTCCTCTACCTTGTGCGGTAATAAAATTACCGTCTTTCTCATTTTCAATTTTTCCGTCTTTCTTAAAGGTGAGTTAAATTCATCTTTTGTCGTCTTTCTATAGGTGGAGACCTTCAAGACTCCGATAAGGATTACTACCGGAAGACTTAGAAATCGATTGAAGACGCGTAAAGGTAACGGTAAAGGGTTACTCGATATCAATACGTGATTTAATGTGTTTTTGATGTTAGTAAACGTATTTAGAATAGGATGATTATTCATAAGATTTGTGTTGTTGATGATAGTTATTATTTGTTGATAATTGTTATTGAGTATTGATGATTGATGATGATAGTTGATGTTTGTTGATCTTTATTGGTGAAGTAAAGATGATTTCGTGCATATGTTGTTGGTTTCAATCACTCATTGTTGTTAAACTTGTGTGTGGATCTATTTTGGGGAAGCCATGGTTGAGTTTAGAACAAAATAGAGATGTCTCGACCCAAGTCACGGGCGTGACCTATATGTCATGAGCGTGAAATAAGAGGCAGACTCATTACCCTTGCATAATAGACCTTTCACGGGCGTGACATGCAAGTCATGGTCATGAAACTCATGTCACGAGCCGTGACATACAAGTCACGGTCGTGACGACTGCAGTTTTCCTTTACAGACCCATTTTCGTAAAATGGTCATATCTCCTTCGTTACTTTCTTGTTTTGGGCTTGTGACCTACCGTTGGAACCGTAAGAGGATAATCTATCTCTTCCGCTTAAAATTTATGCATTTTCATGTCTAGAAATCTAGTTATGACCTTTTGATGTGGACCCTTGTTTTAATAGTTTCCAAACTTGTTGTTTTGAAATGAGATTTATGTTTCTTATTCATTATACTTCTTAAACTTGGTCTAATGCTTATGTAATCACGTATTGTCTCATGTTTATCATTGTTACATTTTTATCAAGCTCATATCACATGTTTTGTGACGGTTTTTCATATATCCCCCTTTGAGTCGGTTTTACATATGTTATGATTTGAGCACTAATTGTTATTTGCTATGAACTCTCATTCCCCGGCTACCTCCTCGCTCGTAAAGCTGGAATGTCGGAACAAGGAGATGTATCCTTAATGCTTAATTGCATGTTTTAGTGGGCATATGACGACGTTGTTGGGAGGCGAACGCTTTGCGTTGATCGACCCGGCCGTCAAATGTTGTATTCTTGCGAGGTGGTGTCATTGCATGTAGCGTAGCGCTTGTTATGATGCTTGTGCTCTTTTCCGCCTCTTTCGTAAAGGTTGACCGAATATGGGGTACTCGGCTTCTATAGTTGACCGAGTCTTGGATGCGAAATGTTTATCGCATGTCGAATCGGAAAAATGTGACTTCGAGAGTCTGACCAGGTTTAGACTAGGACCATATTATTATCGTCGTTCTACCAGGAGGAAATGAGTCTACATATACGAAATGTTAATCTTGTATGCGTTCAGGGAAATGTTTATCTCGTGGATGCATTTTAGTCATACTTGTTATGTACATGGTGCTAGTGCGTGTCATTTACCGTGAGAGATGTTGTCAACGTATTCGTACGTTTGGATGGATGATTATATGATTGATTATTTGTGGATGACTTGGCGTGGTTTATATGTCGAGTATCAATCTTATTAAGTATATGCCGCTAACGGTGAGATGCAAGCCCTAGTGAGTATATGGTTGCCTAAGGGTGTTTTATTCGAGTCTATCTATAATATGATGCTTGCCGTTTTGTACTTCATTCAGCTATATCTTTATATATCGAAATGCCTATTTGTCCTTCTTGCAATTCACATGTATATTTATATATGCATGCTTCTACTTTCGTATTACCGTTTAAGTATGTTATTTGTGATATGGCTGGGAGAACCCGGAGTTACTCCCCACTGACTGTGGCGTTCATGTTTTCATGGATGAATAGGTTGCTTGGATGGATTTTGTTTGTTGTTTTTGGGTTCGGGTGTGAGCTAGCGGGCGTTGGCCTTGACGATTCACCCCTAGACGTTTCTTAGCTAGCTTGGTTATAAATTTATGTTTGATCCTGTTTTAAAAGACTTAGTCTCTTTTTAGTATATTCTACTTTAGTTTGTATTTATTTGACTTTCCTCGTACTTTTATTTTGGCATGTAAAAGGTTTTAAAAATACCGTATTTTCCGCTAGATAAATCGCATGCTTGTTATGTTTTATTTCCGCATTCGCGAGGGTTGTCACAGTTGGTATCAGAGCCTAAGACGCTCCCGACGCACACACGTGAACCCTAAACATAAATTACTTGACCTTGAAATAATAAATGAGAGATGGGTAGACTTAAGGACCTAAGGTGGTAGTCTTTGGTGTACTTGATGTTTGTTAGGTTCTAACTTGTTTGTTGATTGTGTTGAGTGATGTTATGTTTGTTTGTATCTACCGTCTTGAGGTGGATCGTGTGTTACCTAGAAGAAGTATCCTCTACCGAAGATTGAAGATTTACAAGCCTAATTGAAGTCTATTTTCTTCCTCATCGATGATTTCTCTCGCCCTTAATGTATCATGCTCTCATCCCTATATCTAAGTGCTTCTTTTGTTGGAGCAAGGGTCCTCCACAATAGTGCATTTATATTATAAATCTCATTTTGGAATATTAGTGGGATGACTAGTATTTTGATACTCCACGTCAGTTGATTAACGTAAATCGATAACAGTCAGCTGACTAGAGTTAGATGTTATTGTCGTATGACGGCGGTAATCAACTGACCCCTTTCCGTCACACCTATAGGATGAGACCCAAACAAAAATATAATTATTTGTATACGATACATATTAATTAGTACTTTATATATATATATTTGATATATGTTTAGTTACGAGAGTTAGTTATTGGAAATTGAGTTACGAACTCATTCCGAATAAGTTTATTAGTCAATTATACGATAATTGACAGAATAAATTTTACGTCTTATTTTAATACGATTGAATAAGATTTAATTTAGTGATTAATAGTTAATTCATTAAATTAGTTGAGGTTATGCATATACTTTGAGGTAGAGGTGATTAGTTAATTATATTTACAAGGAGTTATAAAATAAACTGACTAGGCATTGTGGGACCCATTATATATTGATATAATGATAAAATATCACTTAAAAGTTAAGTGTATATTGTTTATTAATTTGAGTCTTGTAATTGTTATATGATCAAATTAACCCTTAATTATACAAGATAATTAAGCATATGATTATAAGTATTTGTGGAACAAATATTAAAAATCAAAATGGACCACATGACACTAGTAGGGCCAAAATCATGTAGTGGAATAACATGATTGTTGTTGTTTCTTGTATCACACTACAACATGTGATCATGTCATGTTTATGACACTTGATCATATTCTTATTCACTCCTACACTCAACTAATTTGCATGAGATTTTTTAAAGCAAAATAAGGGGCCACTAAGGCTCTCATGGCCGGACCATATGTGTCCTTTATATGGACAAAATTGTTGTTCATTTAGAACACTAGTTCATTCTTATTTTGCATGCTTATCACTCTAAAATCATCATCTCTCTAAAACTCTCAAACACTAATATTTTTCTTATTACTAGAGTATTAATAAATCTAATATTAGTTCATATTATCACTTGTGTTTTCTAGTCAAAAATTAAGTGATTAGTTTAGGTTTTCTCTTGGGTGCATCTTGAAGGAGATCTTCTAACTTGAAGATTACAAGGAGGATCATCTATTTATTTCTAGCTCAAGATCAACAAGAAAGGTGTTTCTTGTTGTGCCCATATAAACCAAAATTTCCCAATGTAAGGAAATTTCTTCTTATTTTTATTATGCATTTTAATTTACATGCATGTTCCATAGATCTTTATTAAACACTAAATTAACAAGTAATTTAGTAACTAATTAGAGGAGTCTAATTAGGGTCTATGAACTTTCATGTGGTATCAGAGCTAGCTTGTAGCATGCATGTAGATTTTGAGCATTAAAATCGGGTTATACGATAACTTGAGTAAAATCGAAAATTTATGTTAAAAAAGGTTTTCATAAAATTTTCTGATTTGCATGCATACCTACTGACCTCAAAATGTTTGTGGTCGAATTTGGTAAATTTACGAATTAATTTGCTATTTATTTTAAATTATGGCCTTTAAAACCGAGTTAGCATGCGGTTTTATGTTAAAAGTTAACTAAAAATAGTTGCATGTTGAATCTGGCCTCAAATTTTTTATATGACCTTACATGCATTGTGTACATATTGTATGTAACTTTTCGTGACTTTTGGTCATGTATTGCATGGTTATTGATTTTTATTGGATAAAAATTGATTTAAAGAAGTTATTTTGTTCTTAAAATTGAAACGAGACTTCTGGAGTTCACAATTTTTTTTTACATTTTAAAATATTATTTATATCATCCTGGTAAAAGTTTAAAATTTTTTTCATCATTTTACTATTTTAGTTGGTTTTTATTTGATAAAACATATTTTTATAAAGCTATTTGTTCATAAAATCATCTCAAATTTTTGGGCAAATATTTTTTGTTCGTGAGGTTCCTGGAAGTGTTTCTGTATGTACAAAAAATTTTGTTTCAATTTTTAATGATTTTGCATTTTATTTTGGGTTTAATTCAAAAAAGTTATGATTAAACCTCTTTAAATAGCAAATGCGATCAATTCAAACTAATTAAATACAAATAAAATTAGTGAGGACTAGTTTTGAGTTCTAAATCAGTTAAGATAATTATTTTGAGCTTAAATACGATTTAAGTGTTGATTATTGATTTTTAGTAGATAAAATCAGTTCTAAATCAGTTAAGATATTTTAATCGGTATTACCCGTAATGTAAGGGAATACCGATTCGGTTGTATTTTTTTTTTTTTTGCGATCTCGTATCGCCCGTTTGTAATAATTAATAGATTTATTTTGATCAAATGTATAATAGGATTTTCTATGTATCATTTGTATCTTTTGTATTTATTTATTGTGAAGACGGTGATTCCCAAAGTCGGTGTTCCAAAAGACGGTGCCATATTGGAAGGCGTTCCATGAAGAGGCAAGGGACCAAGGAGTTGGTTTCCGATTTTTTAATCATCTAGTTAATTAGATTAGCTAGGTGGCCATACTAGGATTTAATTTGATTGCTTGCTTTATTTTTCCGCACATGCCAAAATCACCAACATGCATTTTATTTATCGATTGTCAAATCAACGTTATTTAAAATTCACCGACATAGTTCACTTATAGGGAATTAATAACTAAAATTGGCAAGACCTCTCACATAACTTAAAAAGGAATTGAGATTTAGCCTTACCAATTGAAGCACCTATGAACCCCGTGTTCATTAGGACAACCACAACGTGGACTTTTTACCTCGGGTAAGTAGGGTGATACGATCACACGCCTAAATTGGGTTGGACTCAACAAGATAAGCGTTATCTTGGGACTAGGAGATGGGTTTAGTTGAAATCCGTCGACCGAGAGTTCTAGGAGTAGAATTAGTCGAAAGTTGACTTACCGTCTTTTACATAAAAGTTGCATGACATGTTCTTTTGTCTAAAATGCGGGTCTCGGAATCGCTTATATAATTTCGTGAGGGGTCATTATATGAGTGACTTGTTTAAAATTGATTATGCAAGTAAAATTGAATAAAACAATGAATGTTAATATTTCCTAATTTTGTTGTAGTTATTCATAATTCGCAATGGCAACCAATAACAACACCGTTCAACTAGGAAAAGACTCATGGCTAAGGTCCGTAAGAGACAAATGCATCTTAAAAGACGATGGAACTAATTTCGTCGAGTGGGAGCAAACGATCAAGGGCGCGGCGTTATCGGATAACGTTTTACGCTACTTAACCGAGGCACCTCCTAATGAACCCGGCCCAAGAGCCACTAATGCGGCCAAAGTCGCCTATGAGGAGTACCTTAAGGTAGCAAACGACGTCAAGATGGTCTTGATTTGGTTGATGTCCTCAAGCCTTAAGCAACAATACATCACCCTTGGAGCATATGAGATATTCTCTAGGGTGACGTTGGCTTTTTCTCAATCACCCGAGATTCGCCAATACAATGCTATGACTCGGCTTTTTGAAGCCAAGCTAGAGAAGGGCCAAAAGGTTGGCCCACATGTGCTTAAGATGGTGGAACATGTGGACACTCTAGATCGTCTAGGGGTCAAGATTCCTAAGAAGCTAGCGGTTGGCCGCATCCTTCACTCACTTCCTCCAAAGTTTGCCCAAGCTAGGGCAAACTATAACATGCATGGCATGGATAAGAGCTTTCACGAGCTCCATGCTCTACTTACCCAAGTCAAAGGGATATAGAAGCAAGTAGGAGTGAGCAAAGGGATGTTCTTTAAATGAGATTGAAGAACTTGAAGCTAGGGTTTCAAAAGGGGAAGGGAAAGCCAAGGCCCAATTTAAGAAGCAAGGAAAGGGAAAGGGCAAAGCTATTGTGAATAGCAATGCCAAGGCTAAGGGTAAGAAGCACGCCGAAGCCGAATGCTTTTATTGTCAAGGCAAGGGACATTGGAAACGCAATTGTCCCAAGTATTTGAAGGATAAGAAAGACGGATGTGTGACACCGTCAGGTATAATCCTCTCTTCTCTCTATATGATAGATATTAACTATGCTTGCACTTCCACTTGGGTATTTGATACTGGATGTGGTTCTCACCTTTGTAATCACTTGCAGGGGCTGAAGGACATGCGAGCACTAGCCAAGGGTGATGTGGACCTACGAATGGGGAATGGAGCAAGAGTTGCCGCCGTCTCCATAGGAACTTATGTACTAACCTTAGCTAGTGGTCTTGAGTTGTATTTAAATAATTGTTATTTTGTACCCTCCTTGACTAAGAACATTATCTCCATATCCGTACTTGACGCGGAGGGTTTCTCATTTGTAATCAAGAACAATAGTTGTTCATTTTCTTTTAATGATGTGTTTTATGGTAAAGCCATCTCTATTGGAGGTATTTATGTTCTTGATAATGTTAATGAAATATATCATGTAGAAAGCAAGAAGCTAAAATTAGGTGAACCTAATCAATCATACCTTTGGCATTGTCGTTTAGGTCATATAAACGAACGACGCATAAAGAGACTTGTTTCAACGAAACTTCTCAAACCATTTGATTACGAATCTTATGGTGAATGCGAATCTTGTCTTTTGGGCAAGATGACTCGTGCTCCTTTTACGGGAAAAGGGACACGAGCAAGTGAAGTATTAGGCCTTGTACATACCGATGTATGTGGCCCAATGACTCTCCACGCTAGAGGTGGTTACACGTACTTCATTACTTTTACCGACGATTTGAGTAGATATGGATACGTCTGCTTAATGAGGTATAAGAGTGAAGCCTTTGAAAAATTCAAAGAGTTTCAACATGAAGTGGAAAACCAATTGAATAAGAAGATAAAAACTCTACGATCCGATCGTGGTGGTGAATATCTAAATTATGAATTTGATTCACACCTAAAAGATTGCGGTATAGTATCACAATGGACTCCTCCTGGAACACCTCAATTAAATGGTGTGTCTGAAAGGAGAAACCGAACTTTATTAGATATGGTTTGGTAGATGATGAGTCTTACAGAGCTTCCTGACTCGTTTTGGGGATTTGCCATCTTAACCACAATATTTTCACTAAATCGTAGCCCGACTAAAGCGGCAAATAAGACTCCATATGAAATATGGAAAGGAAAGGTTCCTTATTTGTTGTTTATGAAAATTTGGGGTTGCGAGGCGTTTGTTCATGAGAAATCTAATGACAAGCTCGCACCCGGATCCGACAAATGTTTTTTTGTAGGATATCCTAAGGAAACACGTGGATATTACTTCTACAACCGTCATGAGGACAAAGTATTTGTGTCTCGTGATACTGTCTTTCTAGAAAGCGATTTCGTTTCTAAAAGGCAGAGTGGGAGAAAGTTTGAACTTGACGAAGTTCGAGAGCCATAAACCGAAAATGAAGTGGAGGAAAACGTTCCCTCCTCGTCTGAAACGGTTATTGTCCCTAGAAGGTCAGGTAGAATTAGTTATCAACCTGATCGTTACCTCGGATATATCGAGGGAGATGGTGATTTATTACTTTTTGAAAGTGATGAACCCACAACCAACAAGTCGCCCGTTTCTAGTCCCGACTCCACGCATTGGCTTGAGGCCATGCAATCCAAAATGGATTCTATGTACGAAAATCAAGTATGGGACTTGGTAGACTTACCTGAGAAGGTGCGACCTCTTCAGTGCAAGTGGATCTACAAGGTCAAGAATAGCATAGATGGACATAATGATGTCTACAAAGCTAGATTGGTGGCAAAAGGCTTCACTCAAGTTCATGGTTTACACTATGACGAAACTTTTGCCCTTGTCGCTATGCTTCAATCCATTAGGATTCTCTTAGCGGTTGCCGCATTTTATAACTATGAAATTTGGCAAATGGATGTCAAAACCGCCTTCTTGAATGACATTCTAGAAGAGGAAGTGTACATGACACAACCTGAAGGTTTTGAGGATAAATCCAACCCTAAGAAGGTATGCAAACTTAAGAGATCCATTTATGGTCTTAAGCAAGCATCAAGGAGTTGGAATCATCGCTTCGATCATGTAATTAAACAAAATGGATTCACTCGAAGGGTCGAGGAACCATGTTTATACATGACGTTTAGTGGGAGCAAAGTTAATTTCCTTATCTTTTATGTGGATGACATACTTCTCATTGGGAATGACATACCAATGCTTACTTCTACTAAGAAGTGGCTTGGAAAACATTTCCAGATGAAGGATTTGGGAGAGGCACAACGCATTTTGGGTATCCGGATCTATAGAGATAGATCCAAGAGGATACTAGCATTAAGTCAAGAAGCTTATATAGATAAGATTCTTGATTGGTTCAAAATGAAATATTCTAAGTGAGGCTTTCTTCCAATAGGTCTTGGTATCACTCTGAGTAAAACCAAGAGTCCTACCGTCACCGAGGAGATTGAACGCATGAAGTTGATCCCTTATGCTTCAGCAGTTAGGTCAATCATGTATGCTATGATGTGCACTCGCCCCGACGTCGCCTATGTTTTGAGCATGACGAGTCGTTATCAAGCCAATCCAGGTGAGAGTAATTGGATTCGACAGTGGATTCGACAACAGAAGCTGAGTACCTCACGGCATCAGAGGCTGCAAAGGAAGCTGTGTGGATTCGACAGTTCTTGGAAGGACTAGGAGTAGTCCCTACTGCCACAGATCCCATCACGATGTATTGTGATAACAGTGGGGCTATCTTTCAAGCAAAGGAGCCCAAGTCTAGTAACAAGTCTAGACATGTACGTAGGAAATACCATGTAATTAGAGATTACGTGGAGAGGAAGGAAATAGATGGATGTAAGGTTGGGACAGACGATAACATCGCTGATCCTCTAACCAAGCTTCTTACAAAGGCTAAACATGATAATCATGTCGTCTCGATGGGATTAAGACGAGTTCCTGAATTCCTCTAGATTATGTGATATGTAATAATTGAATGTTGTATCAATGTTTACATATATAATAATTGCATTCATTGTTCGAGTTTTATATGAGCTCTTTTATTTAATATTGACTAAATTTTATTACATTGTTTTGTCCGAATTGGTTATAAGAAAGGTTGAACTCAATTCAAGTGAACATGATGAACTTAGTAATAGTCCCTAGTCAGTTGCATAAGGTGACGTCTCGAAATGACTAGATTTTAAGTCGATCGATGGTTGGTTCAGCACCATGGGGTCATGGGGATGACTGATCGTTTACATAGACAGACTTTAGAGACACTCTGTCGGACAGTGACCATGATAGAGTCCCTCATCAAAATTGTTGAAGCCTGGTCGTGGCGGGGGTTTCTATTATATTCCTATGAGTCGATTCTTTAGACTGGCGACCATTTACCCGAGTCAGTGTAATTTCCGATTGACTTTGGTTTTTGTCCTAGGTCGTGCCGTGAAAGGAGGCCGATGGGCATCTACTTGGTCATGGTGATCAGCATTATACAGTGTAAGTTGGGTCAACAAGAATTGTCCACCCACGTTGGGTATTAACATCTTCGGGCCACTCGAGAAGTAGTGACTGGAAATGTGTGGCCACGCTCAGATGAGATCTATGGTAGATTTTCCGGTCAGACAGTTACTCTCCAGATCGAGAAAACCACTCAATGTATTTTTCCAATCGCAAGTGCGACCTGAAAGACACCCTGCGTTGAGTGGGAGGATATGACACAAAATTGCTAAGAGAATTGGTAGCACACAACTGGTAGAGACAAGTGGGAGATATTTTGGGAGTAGGAGTCCTCCGCAATAGTGTGGCTACATGCACAACTTGCATCGAACAAGTGGGAAATTGTTGGAGCAAGTGTCCTCCACAATAGTGCATTTATATTATAAATCTCATTTTGGAATATTAGTGGGATGACTAGTATTTTGATACTCCACGTCAGTTGATTAACGTAAATCGATAACGGTCAGCTGACTAGAGTTAGACGTTATTGTCGTATGACGGCGGTAATCAACTGACCCCTTTCGGTCACACCTATAGGATGAGACCCAAACAGAAATCTAATTATTTGTATACGATACATATTAATTAGTACTTTACATATATATTTGATATATGTTTAGTTACGAGAGTTAGTTATTGGAAATTGAGTTACGAACTCATTCCGGATAAGTTTATTAGTCAATTATACGATAATTGACTGAATAAATTTTACGTCTTATTTTAATACGATTGAATAAGATTTAATTTAGTGATTAATAGTTAATTCATTATATTAGTTGAGGTTATGCATATACTTTGAGGTAGAGGTGATTAGTTAATTATATTTACAAGGAGTTGTAAAATAAACTAACTAGGCATTGTGGGACCCATTATATATTGATATAATGATAAAATATCACTTAAAAGTTAAGTGTATATTATTTATTAATTTGAGTCATGTAATTGTTATATGATCAAATTAACCCTTAATTATACAAGATAATTAAGCATATGATTATAAGTATTTGTGGGACAAATATTAAAAATCAAAATGGACCACATGACACTAGTGGGGGCCGAAATCATGTAGTGGAATAACATGATGGTTGTTGTTTCTTGTATCACACTACAACATGTGATCATGTCATGTTTATGACACATGATCATATTCTTATTCACTCCTACACTCAACTAATTTTCATGAGATTATTTTAAGCAAAATAAGGGGCCACTAAGGCTCTCATGGCCGGACCATATGTGTCCTCTATATGGATAAAATTGTTGTTCATTTAGAACAATAGTTCATTCTTATTTTGCATGCTTATCACTCTAAAATCCTCATCTCTCTAAAACTCTCAAACACTAATATTTTTCCTATTACTAGAGTAGTAATAAATCTAATATTAGTTCATATTATCACTTGTGTTTTCTAGTCAAAAACTAAGTGATTAGTTTGGGTTTTCTCTTAGGTGCATCTTGAAGGAGATCTTATAACTTGAAGATTACAAGAAGGATCATCTATTTCTTTCTAGCTCAAGATCAACAAGAAAGGTGTTTCTTGTTGTGCCCATATAAACCGAAATTTCCCAATGTAAGGAAATTACTTCTTATTTTTATTATGCATTTTAATTTGCATGCATGTTACATAGATCTTTATTAAACACTAAATTAACAAGTAATTTAGTAACTAATTAGAGGAGTCTAATTAGGGTCTATGAACTTTCATCTTTATCAGCTAACTTCTTTTCCTCTTGGAAATTACTCTTGTTACTTTCCTCCTCCTTATCAATTTGTAACCTCAACTTCCTTATGTGACCTTTTGTGGACACCATACCCGTTTGTTTGTGGTATATTATATTTGGTCGGAAGAATTTTTAACTTGTGGGATGTTAGTGTTGATTAGAATGAATTTGGGATTTGAGGTAAATGGTGTAGATCTAAGTTCACCCTATATTGATGATTGGTTGTATCTCTGAGGAAAGGTAGTAAGATAAGTTTGATGATTTTAATGCTTGATGCTTGCCATGACTAATGTGTGGATAGTTCATGGTATTTGATGGTGTAAGGTTGAATGAGTTGGCTAGGACTTCTTAACCCATTAGTGATTTAATCTTTTGAAATTAGGAGTTTAGTAATATTAGAGTGTCTTAAGGATCATACCTAAGTTGGAGCTAGTTATTCTAAGTGAGAATATTTGGATGATGCCTTGAGTTGTGAAATGCCCTTGACACTAAGTGACTTCTTGTGATTTTCTAGTGTGTACTGTTGGGTATATGCTTGGTGGAAAAATACTTGGTTATAATTCTTGGATTTAAAGATATGATCTTATAACATGGTATCGGAGACTTGGTTGAGGTAGTAAGTCGTCATGATAGATTAAACCATGTTACTTAAGGATTATGGACATGAGTGGAATCTGATTAGACGAGCTATGACGGTGATGCCTTAGGATGTTGATGATGACGTTTTGTTTGGTGTTCTACCTTGTGGGCCATAGAAGTTGAAAAGAAATTAGCATGAAGAATTCCTTGTTAGTCCTTCGGTTATGAAACCTTTGAGAGTGTGTCAAATTTTGGAGTTAAGAGAATGTTACTATGCTTGAGTTGCAATTCCGCAATTGGGAATCCGTGTTATGTGAACGAATGGACGAATTGGGTTGTAATCGATTTATCGAATCTAGTTGTACCTTACTTTGATGATTGTACGTGGTATGATGGTCCCTTGTGAGAGACCTTTGTAAAGGAATAATTAAGTTGTTTTACTATCGCCCTGAGTTTGAAAGGAGAATTTTGTGGTTTAAACCTTATACCTTTACTCGTACCATTATCTGTTTCCATTTCCATCCTTGCAAGTTTTTGTCAAAATTGATCATTAAGAGATCGCATGCTCATATCTTATTTCTTACTCGAATATCTTCATAACTCTACTATCTGCTTTGTCTCTTTCTTGGCCTCGTTATTTTCAGCGTTTCTCTCTTGTAATCTCGTGCCTGATTTATTCTCGTTTCTCCTTGAGATTCCTTATCGTTTCCTAACTCGTTGCTGCTTCATCTTTTCTCTAGTGGATTGGATATTCCGTTTGTAAGGCTAAGAGAATAAGTGTACAGTATTTTTGGGATTCTTTAGTTAGAATAAGTGTATTTTGATTTAGCAAATTTCATGTTGTACTTGATCATGGAAAATAGGACTTAAGCTCTAGGATGAATCCTAATAGTGATAATGTATCATCTCCTAGTGGTTTTAGATTTAGAGCTTGGTATTCTAGTGTTATTTTGAGAATTGAGTTGATCATGATAATAGTTCGTTGTTGTTGGGTATTATAACGGTTGCTTGGTAGGTCATTTGGGAATTAGATGTCTCTAATTGGTGGATTCTAAAAGAGACTTTGCTTTAGGGTAATTAAGCCGGCACCCAAGGTTTGAGGAGTATTGTCATAAATGAAAATTGATTAATTTTGAGTTTTAGATGAACTAGATGATTTGAATGGTTGTCTCTGATTGCCAAGTGATTGGCCATTTGTGGTTTGGAATTAGTAATTCTCTTTTATTCTTAAGGAATCATAGTTTGAGATTGAGAAATGTTCGTTGCAAGCTTTGGATAGTGAGTGCTCAGTTGTTATGGATTATAGAGTTAGAATGGTGAACCCATTTATCTTGAGGATTAGTAACCACCATAGTTTGCTAATGTGACTATTTATATTTGAGGCTTCGAGCGTAGTAATGATCGAATTAAGGATGTTATGGCGTGAGATCTGGGATGAGGCTAGTTGGATCTTAGATAATTATGTTTGTTGCTTGAATTGTGATTGTTGTAAATAATGTTTATGGAGTTTGGCGATTTAGGATGGTTTAAGTGTAATTGAGGTAAATTACATTCTCTTGAGGACTAGTTTATTAGTAGAGTTAGTGATGTCGAATTCTTGTAGATCTTCCTGCCGACTTCATTGTGATCTTCTTATCCCTATGAGTTCGATTTGTTTCGTTTTTGCGTGCTTTGAATATATTTTGTTACCCTGAATTGTGTGTGAGATGTGCGAGTCGCTCTATGTACGTCTAATTTCTTCTTATTTTGATTTTATCTTTGAGAAAACCATCAAATTTCCATATTGTATTCCAAATTTAACTTTTCAAAGAAGTCTAAGGATGTATTGTGTACCCTCTTTTTGGAGAAAATGGATTCCTTTTGCTTTTATATGTGGAATTTTTGTTGGTTGGATGTTTGGACTTGTTATTAGAGACGTCTGGTGACTAGTCCTGCACTTACTAACGTTTGTTTGATTTTCGATTTGACTATTTCGACATTGCTTTGATTTGGATAACTAGAGTACTCGTTCGCTACGGGCACTCTTGTGATTCGTAAATAAAGTTTGGCACTTATGAAAAGTTTCCTTAAAACGTTTTCGAGAAGAACATCATTTTATAAATGTTTCCCTTGTAAAAGCTTTCGAGTTAATTTTGAAAACCAATTCTTGTCTTTGATACTTTTGTTTTCTACTCTCAAGTTTCGAGGACGAAACGTTTTAAAAGGTGGGGTGATTGTAACACCCACAAATGTAACCTATTTGTAATTTATAAATATTATACGGATACTTTTCAGCGTAATTTTAGATTTAGTCTAGAACTTAGAAACCGTGTCTAATTTAGCAAATCCGAGTTCGTTTTCGGACTTTACTCGAAATTCCGTGTGAGTTACGCCTAAAGGCGCTTTTGGGCTTTTTCCCCCATATTTTTCCACTCACCTTTATATCCCCATTTTTCCCTCATCTCTTTCCACTTACTTCTTCTTCCTCATACAAACCACCAAAACCCTAACACCATTTTCAAACAAACTCAAGCTCCTCACTACTCCTTCATTACTCACTCAAATCTCCTTATTTTTATCTTAATCTTCCGCTCTCATCGTTCTCTACCTTGTGCGGTAATAAATTACCGTCTTTCTCATTTTCAATTTTTCCGTCTTTCTTAAAGGTGAGTTATATTCATCTTTTGTCGTCTTTGTATAGGTGGAGACCTTCAAGACTCCGATAAGGATTACTACCGGAAGACTTAGAAATCGATTGAAGATGCGTAAAGGTAACGGTGAAGGGTTACTCAATATCAATAAGTGATTTAATGTGTTTTTGATGTTAGTAAACGTATTTAGAATAAGATGATTATTCATAGGATTTGTGTTGTTGATGATAGTTATTATTTGTTGATAATTGTTATTGAGCATTGATGATTGATGATGATGGTTGATGTTTATTGGTGAAGTAAAGATGATTTCGTGCATATGTTGTTGGTTTCAATCACTCATTGTTGTTAAACTTGTTTGTGGATCTATTTTGGGGAAGCCATGGTTGAGTTTAGAACAAAATAGAGATGTCTCGACCCAAGTCACGGGCGTGACCTATATGTCACAAGCGTCAAATAAGAGGCAGACCCAATACCCTTGCGTAACAGACCTTTCACGGGCGTGACATTCAAGTCACGGTCGTGAAACTCATGTCACGAGCCGTGACATACAAGTCACGGTCGTGACGACTGCAGTTTTCCTGTACAGACCCATTTTCGTAAAATGGTCATATCTCCTTCGTTACTTTCTTGTTTTGGGCTTGTGACCTACCGTTGGAACCGTAAGAGGATAATCTATCTTCTCCATTTGGAATTTAGTGCATTTTCATGTCTAGAACTCAGGTATGACTTTTTTAAGTGGACCCTTGTTTTAATAGTTTCAAAACTTGTTGTTTTGAGATAAGATTTATGTTTCTTATCCATTATACTTCTTAAACTTGGTCTAATGCTTATGTAATCACGTACTGTATCATATTTATCATTTTTACATTTATATCATGCTTATATCACATGTTTTGTGACGGTTTTTCATATATCCCCCTTTGAGTCGGTTTTACAGATGTTATGATTTGTGCACTAATTGTTATGTGCTATGAACTCTCATTCCTCGGCTACCTCCTCGCTCGTAAGGCTAGAATGTCGAAACGAGGAGATGTATCCTTAATGCTTAATTGCATGTTTTAGTGGGCATATGACAACGTTGTTAGAAGGTGAGCGCTTTGAAAGTCCATAGACCTTAATTAGACTCCTCTAATTATTTACTAAATTACTTTTTAATTTAGTTTATAATGATCTATGTAACATGCATGCAAATATAAAGACATTTATATAAGAGAAGAAATTTCCTCACATTGATGTGGAAAATATAAGGGCACAACAAGAACTCCTTCTTGTTGATCTTGAGCTACAAATATGGTTGAACACAAATAATCTCCAAAGTAGAAGATCTCCTCTTAGTTGCACCAAGATGAACCAAACAATCTACCCTTATTATTAACTAGATAATAAGATAGATAATATACTACTAATATTAGACTATATTACTACACTAGTAATACTTAGGAAATATTAGTATATGAGAATTGTAGTGAGAAGATGAGTTTTGAGAGATGAATGATAAAATAAGTAAGAATGAATAAGTGAAGGAATGAACAACAATTGCTCTCCTTTTATAGCCAAGAGGGCCGGTTATTTCATCACAAAGTGGTGATGATTTCTTCTTATTTTATTGCCATGTAAGGTGGTAATGTGTTGTAGTGAATAAAATGATATCATGTTAACTATTCATGTCATAAGCATATGTTGCTTATGAGTATGAATAAGAACAACCAACATCACCATTTGACTTCACCATAACCGGCCATGTGAGCCACAATTTGATCCATTTTGATTTTTGATATTTGTCCCACAAATACTTATTAATCATATGCTTAATTATCTTGTATAATTAAGTGTTAATTTGATCATATAACAATTATATGACACAAATAAATGAATAATATGTACTTAACATTTTAAGTAATATTCTACCATTATATCAATATATAATGGGTCCCACAATGCTTAGTTAATTTATTTTACAACTCGTTGTAAATATAATTAACTAATTACCTCTATCTCAAAACCTCAACTAATTTAGTAATTTAACGATTAATTACTAAGTTAAATCTTATTTAATCGTATTAAAATAAGATATAAATTTATTAGTCAATTATCGCATAATTGAAAAATAAGCTTAATCGAATTTGAGTTCTCAACTCATTTTCTAATAATTAACTCTCGTACATATCGAATATATGTAATGTACTAATTAACTTTATCGTATACAAATAATTAGTTACTATTTGGATTTCATCCTTTAGGTGTGACCGAAAGGGATCAGTTGATCACCGCCGTCAAACAACAATAACGTCAAACTCTAGCAAGCCAACCGTTATCGATAAACGTTAAATTCACTGACTAATCATATCTATGTCATCGCCTATCCCATTATATTCCATAATAAGATTTATTATGTGGCGCACTATTGTGGAGGACACCTACTCCA
Organism: Heliosperma pusillum; assembly: GCA_022085475.1. Lineage (NCBI taxonomy): Eukaryota > Viridiplantae > Streptophyta > Magnoliopsida > Caryophyllales > Caryophyllaceae > Heliosperma > Heliosperma pusillum. Next base: position 28,602 of record JAIUZE010074715.1, on the reverse strand, counting down.
CAATCTCCCACTTGTCTGACACAAGTGTGCGTCACTCCCGATTCTCTGTCTCTTTATCTTCTCTCCCACTCAACGCAAGGTGTCTTTCAGGTCGCACTTGCGATTGACAATATCTAGAGTGGTTTTCTCGATAGTGAGAGTAACTGTCTGACCGGAAAATCTACCATAGATCTCTTTCCGAGCGTGGCCACGCATTTACAGTAACTACTCCTCGAGTGGCCTAAAGATGTTTTTACCCAACGTGGGTGGACAATTCCTGTTGATCCATCTACTCTGTATGATGCAGATCACCATGATCCAGAAGAAGTCCATCGACCTCCTTTTACGGCACGACCTAGAACATCAATCAAAACCAATCGGAAACTGCACCGACTCAGATAGACGGTCGCCAGTCAAAAGAATCGACTTATCGGAATAAGATAGAAGACCCTGCCACGACCAGGCATCAAATAATTTATTTAAGGGTCTCTACAATGTCACTGTCCGACAGAGTGTCATACAGTCTGTCTATGTAAACGACCAGTCATCTCCATGACCCCATGGTGCTGAACCAACCAGCGATCGACTTACAATCTAGTCATTTCGAGACGTCACCTCATTGAGTGACTAGGGACAAAATACTAAGTTCGTCCTATTCACTTGAATAGGGTCCAACAATCTATTCGGATAAACAAAGTATTAAATTTATTCAAACTAAATAAAAGAGTTTAAAATAAAACTCGAACAATGAATGCCATTATCATATATGAAATAGTTAATACAACATTCAATTATTACATATTACATAATCTAAAGGAATTCTGCAACAACACTTCTCCCCAATCCCCCATTGTTGACACAGGACCATCATGCTTAGCCTTTGATAAAGCTTGGTAAAGGATCGCAATGTTTTGTCATCTGTCCCAACCTTCAACTGTCAATTTTCCTTTCTGTCCACGAAGCTCTAATTACATTATATTTTCCTAAGTACATGTCTAGACTTGTTACTAGACTTGGGCTCTTTTGCCTGAAAAATAGCCCCACTGTTATCACAATAAATTGTGATAGGATCTTTGGCAGTAGGGACTACTGATATTCCTTCCAAAAATTGCCGAATCCACACAGCTTCCTTTGCAGCTTCAGACGCTGCAAGGTACTCTGCTTCTGTTGTAGAATCCGCTGTAACGCTTTGCTTGAAACCCTTCCAGCAAACAGCTCCTCCATTCATCATATAAACGTAGCCGGATTGGGATTTCATATCATCCCGATCTGTTTGGAAACTGGCATCTGTGTAACCCTTTACACGTAACTCAGTCTCGCCTCCAAACACTAAGAATGAATCCTTAGTCCTTCTTAAGTACTTAAGGATGTTCTTTACGACTATCCAGTGACTCTCACCTGGATTTTCTTGGTAACGACTTGTCATGCTCAAGGCATATGCAACGTCGGGACGAGTGCACATCATAACATACATGATTGATCCAACGGCTGAAGCGTAAGGGATCAATTTCATGCGTTCAATCTCCTCGGTTTTCGTAGGGCACTCTGACTTGCTCAAAGTGATCCCACTTCCCATATGAATAAAGCCTCTCTTAGAGTCTTTCATGTTGAACCGATCAAGAATCTTATCAATATAAGTCTCTTGACTTAATGCTATTATCCTTTTAGATCTATCCCTATAGATCCGGATACCTAAGATGCGCTGGGCCTCTCCTAAGTCTTTCATTTGGAAATGTATTCCTAGCCACTCCTTTACAGAAGTGAGCATTGGAATATCATTCCCAATGAGTAGTATGTCATCTACATACAAGACTAGAAAAGTTACTTTACTCCCACTAAACTTCATGTATAAACACGGTTCCTCGACACTTCGAGTGAAACCATTTTGTTTAATTACATTATCGAAACGATGATTCCAACTCCTGGATGCTTGCTTAAGACCATAGATAGATCTCTTAAGTTTGCATACCTTCTTAGGGTTTGATGGATCCACAAAACCTTCAGGTTGTGTCATGTACACTTCCTCTTCTAGAATCCCATTCAAGAAGGCGGTTTTGACATCCATTTGCTAAATCTCATAATTATGAAATGCGGCAACCGCTAAGATAATCCTTATGGATCGAAGCATGGCGACTGGGGCGAATGTTTCGTCATAGTGAAGACCATGAACTTGGGTGAAACCTTTTGCCACCAATCTAGCTTTGTAAACATCATTATGTTTATCTATGCCACTTTTGATCTTATAGATCCACTTACACTGAAGAGGTCTTACCTCCTTAGGTAAATCAACCAAGTCCCATCCTTGATTGTCGTACATAGAATCCATTTCGGATTGCATGGCTCCTAGCCATAACTTTGAGTCGGGACTAGAAATGGCTGCTTTGTAGGTAATAGGTTCGTTACTTTCAAAAAGTAAAACATTATAGTCATCACCTTCCTCTATAATACCAAGGTATCTATCAGGTTGATGACTAATTCTGCTTGACCTCCTAGGTACCGAAGGAATAATGACCGTACCAGACGAAGAGGGAACGTTTTCCTCGTCGTCCTTTTTGGTTTGTGGCTCTTGGACTTCATCAAGTTCAAATTTTCTCCCACTCTGTCTTTTAGAAATAAAATCATTTTCTAAAAAGACTGCATCACGAGAGACAAACACTTTGTCCTCGTGTTTATTGTAGAAGTAATAAGCACGTGATTCCTTTGGATATCCTACAAAAGACATTTGTCAGATTTGGGTGCGAGTTTATCGTCAGACTTATTCTTAACAAAAGCAAAAAGCCTCGCATTCTCCGCATATCTCGATAAATGACAAATAGGGCTTTCCCTTCCATATCTCATATGGTCTGTTTGCCTGCCACGCTTTAGTCGGGCTTCGATTTATTGAAAATATTGGGCAGATGAAGAGTAGAAAAACCCCAAAATCATCAAAGCTCGTGCGCATCATAGATGGAACGCATAACTATAAGTTCGATTTTCTCCTTTCGGACCACCGTTTAATTGAGGTGTTCCAGGAGGAGTCCCTTGTGATACTATACCACAATCTTTTAGGTGTGAATCAAATTCATTGTTCAAGTATTCACCACCACGATCGGATCGTAGGGTTTTAATCTTTTTATTCAATTGGTTTTCTACTTCATTTTTAAATTCTTTGAATTTTTCAAAAGCATCACTTTTATGCCTCATCAAGTAGACATATCCATATCTACTCAAGTCGTCAGTAAAAGTAATGAAGTAGTGATAACCACCTCTAGCTCGGATAGTCATTGGACCGCATACATCCGTATGTATAAGTCCTAATACTTCACTTGCTCGTGTCCCTTTTCCCGTAAAAGGAGCACGAGTCATCTTGCCTAGAAGACAAGATTCGCATACGCCATAAGATTCGTACTCGAATGGTTTGAGTACTTTGGATGAAACAAGTCTCTTTATGCGTCGTTCGTTTATGTGCCCTAAACGACAATGCCAAAGGTATGATTGATTAGGTTCACCTGTTTTGAGCTTCTTGTTTTCTACATGATAGAACTCTTTTGCAATATCTAGAACATAAATACCTCCAATAGAATGGCCCTCGTCCATAACGCTTTCATTAAAAGGCAAAAGTACAAAACCATTGTTCTTAATGCAAAAAGAAAATCCTTCGATGTCTAACACGGAAATGGAGATAATGTTCTTGGTAAGAGTTGGAACATAATAGCAATTATTTAATTACAACTCTAAACCATTAGGCAAAAGAAGAACGTAGGTGCCCACGGAAACTGCGGCTACCTTAGCTCCATTTCCTATGCGCAGGTCCACGTCACCTTTGGCTAGTGCTTGCACGTCCCTCAGCCCCTGTACATGATTACAAAGGTGAGAACCACAACCGGTATCAAATACCCAAGATGAGGTACTAGCAAAGTTAATATCTATCATATAGAGTGATGAAAGAATTTTACCTGACGTTGTCACACAACCGTCTTTTTTGTCTTTCAAGTACTTGGGGCAATTGCGTTTCCAATGCCCTTTGGCATTACAATAATAGCAATCCGCCTCCGTGTGTTTGTTGACCTTGGGCTTGGCCTTGTAAAAGACCTTGCCCTTTCCCTTGCCGGATTTCTTGAAAAGAGTCTTACCCTTTCCCTTGTCCTTCCTTACCCCAAGGTTCATGTTCTTCATTTTCATGGAAAGAACATCCTTGGGTTCACTCCCACTAGCCTCCATGTCCCTCTCCGCTAGGGTGAGGAGTGCATGGAGTTCATGGAAACTCTTTTCCATGCCATTCATGTTATAGTTCACCCTAAATTGGGTGAACTTAGGTGTGAGTGAATGAAGGATCTTACCCACCACCAATTGCTTCGGAATTTTGCACCCTAGACGCTCTAAGGTGTCCGAGTGCTCAACCATTTTCAGTACGTGTGGGCCAACCTTTTGGCCCCTTTGAAGCTTATTGTCAAAGAATTTCGTAGCCGCCTCATATTGGAGAATTTGAGGGGCTTGCGAAAACATCGACGTTATCCTCGTGAATATCGCATATGCATTGAGAGATATCAATTGGAGTTTGAGTTTGGGTGAGATTGACCAAATCAAGACATTCTTGACGTCATTAGCAACCTTCAAATAAAGGTCATACTCGGCCCGAACCACCGCGGACGATCTTGGCGCGGGTTCGGTGGGGGGCTCTTCGACCAAGTAGCGAAGCACGTTATCGGATAACGCGGCGCTCTTGATCGTTGACTCCCATTAAACGAAGTTACTTCCGTCATCCTTTAGGACACACTTGTCCATGACGGATCTCAACCATGAGTCCTTACCCAAGGTTGCAGCGTTTGATGATGTTGACATTATGCGAATATGGTAACTACAACAAAAAGAAATATATATAAACATTCATTGTTAATTTACTTGAAAAACATTGTAACAAGTTTAGCATTCATATAATGACCTCTCACTAAATTATATAAATGATTCCAAGACCCATCTTTAAATAAAAATATTCATCGCATGCTGCCTTTATCTAGAAATGGTAAGTCATTACTTGACTAATTCTACCCTTAGAACTCTTGGTTGACGGATTTCAACTAAATCCATCTCCTAGTCCCAAGATAACGCATATCTCGTTGAGTCCAATCCAATTTTAGTTGTGATCGTATCACCAACTACCCGCAGGTAAAAAAGGAGACCCTACGAGCCGTGGGTAGCCTAATGAACACGGATTCATTAGTTTGTTACTAGTGTAAGGCTAATCTCAATTTTTTTAAATATGTGAGAGATCTTGTAAATTTAGTTATTAATTCCCTATAAGTGAACTAAGTCGGTGAATTGTGAATAACGTTGAATTGACAATAACGGAAAATAAAATGCATGTGTGACGATTTTGGCATGAGCGGAAATAAAGCAAGCAAACAAGCAACGATAAAATCCTAGTATGGCCACCTAGCTAATCAAATTAACTAGATAATTACAAATTCGGAAACCAACTACTTGGTCCCTTGCCTCTTCACTTGGAACTCCTTCCAAAATGGCACCGTCTTGAGGGAGTCACCGGTCTTCAAAAAAATAATTACAAATATACAAATATACAAATTCGTATTATACATTTATTCTATGAAATAAAAATTATTAAATTATACAAGCCGGCGATACGAGATCGCAATAAAATTACAACCAAACCGTTATTTCCTTACATTACGGGTAATAACGATTAAAAAATAACTAGGCCATACTAGGTACAAAATTTGCATAAATTATTAAATAAATGACATTCATTCATTCAACCATAAATAAAATAAATTGCTGCAAAATTCATACCAAAATCGCCCTAAACACATTCATGCTCATTGTAGCTCGATTTTTTGGGGATTTATTGATTTTTAACCATTAAAATCAATATCAACATTTAAATCTCATTTAAATTCAAAATAATTAACTAAACTGTTTTAGAACTCAAAATTATTCACTACTAATTTTGTTGGTCATTAATTAGATCGATTTGATTTCATTTGCTAAATATTACGGTTTAATCATAACAATTATGAAATAAAACCAAAATAAAATATAAACATCATAAAATTTGAAACCAAAACTTTTGTACATTCTGTAACATGTCCAGGAACTCTAAAAATAAAAACATTTGCTCAAAAAATATAAATTAATTTTATGAACAAATAACTTAATATTTAATGGTTTTATCAAATAAAAAACATTAAATATAGTAAAACAGTGAAACAAATTATGAAATTTCACCAAGAGTATAAACATCAGAATGTAAAATGTACCAAAAATTTTCAAGACCATAAATGGACGTTTCATATTTATGAACATTATAATCTCATATTATCGACTTTTATCGTATAAAAATCAATGAAGATGCAATACGTAAGTAAAAGTCACGAAATTGTACATACAATATGTAAGGCATGCATGTGAGATCATATTAAAATTTCATGGCCAGAATCAACATTCAACTATTTTTAGTTAACTTTTAACTCATAAAATGCATGTTAACTCGGTTTAAAAGCCAAAAATCAAAATAAATAGCAAATCAATCCCTAAAATCACGAAATTTGACCACAACCATTTTGAGGTCAGTAGGTATACATGCACCAAATATTTTCGTCAGAATCGTATTTTAACTTAAGTTTTTGATTTATTAGTTATCTTATAACTTTAATAAAAAATGTCCAAAATGAACATGCATGCTACAAGCTAGCTCTGATACCATATGAAAGTCCATAGACCTTAATTAGACTCCTCTAATTAGTCGCTAAATTACTTTTTAATTTAGTATTTAACGATCTATGTAACATGCATGCAAATATAAAGACATTTATATAAAAGAAGAAATTTCCTCACATTGACATGGAAAATATATGGGCACAACAAGAACTCCTTCTTGTTGTTCTTGAGCTATAAATGTGGATGAACACAAGTAATCTTCAAACTAGAAGATCTCCTTTAAGATGCACCAAGATGACACCAAATAATCTAGCCTTATTATTAACTAGATAATAAGATAGATATTATACTACTAATATTATGATATATTACTACACTAGTAATACTTAGGAAATATTAGTATTTGAGAGTTTTTTAGAGAGAAGTTTAGTTTTGAGAGAAGAATGATCAAATAAGCAAGAATGAAGAAGTGAAGAAATGAACAACAATTGTTCTCTTTATAGCCATGAGGGCCGGCTCATGTATCACCAAAAGATTGATATTTTTTTCTTATTTTATTGCCATGCAAAGTGGTAATGTGTTGTAGTGAATAAAATGATTTTAGGTTTACTATTCATGTCATAAGCACATGTTGCTTGTGAGTATGAATAAGAGCAACCATCATCACCATCCACTTCAAAATGACCGGCCATGTGAGCCTTATTTTGATCCATTTTGATTTTTGATATTTGTCCCACAAATACTTATTAATCATATGCTTAATTATCTTGTATAATTAAGTGTTAATTTGATCATATAACAATTATATGACACAAATAAATGAATAATATGTACTTAACATTTTAAGTAATATTTTACCATTATATCAATATATAATGGGTCCCACAATGCTTAGTTAATTTATTTTACAACTCTTTGTAAATATAATTAACTAATTACCTCTATCTCAAAACCTCAACTAATTTAGTAATTTAACGATTAATTACTAAGTTAAATTTTATTTAATCGTATTAAAATAAGATATAAATTTATTAGTCAATTATCTCATAATTGAAAAATAAACTTAATCGAATTTGAGTTCTTAACTCAATTTCTAACAATTAACTCTCGTACATATCGAATATATGTAATGTACTAATTAACTGTATCATATACAAATAATTAGTTACTATTTGGATTTCATCCTTTAGGTGTGACCGAAAGGGATCAGTTGATCACCGACGTCATACGACAATAACGGCAAACTCTAGTCAGCCAACCGTTATTGATTTACGTTAATCAACTGACTAATCATATATATAGTCAATAAATATCCCAATTATATTCCTTAATAAGATTTATTATGTGGCGCACTATTTGTGGAGGACACCTACTCCAACACTTGTATCTGCAGGATTTGAGTTGAAGAAAATATCCACCCTTTATCAGGTTTTGTTATTTCTTAGGGCCACTCGAGGAGTTGTAACTGAAATGCATGGCCATTCTTGAATAATGATTCGTTTATCAGTTAGGTTACTCTCTAGTCGGGAAACCCACTCTTGATATAGATCTCTTGTAAAATACGACCTTTGTGAATACGAACTTTGCAAATTGTTTTACATTGAGTGGGAGAAATTTTGGATATGAGAATCGGTTATCGCACATACACTTGTAAGGACAAGTGGGAGATTGTTGGAGCTAGTGTCCTCCACATTTAGTGTGATAACGTGTATAAATCTCTTACAGGTTCACAGGGTATACTTACTATTCTTATCAGTTGATTAACGTTTATCGATAACGGTTGGCTTGCTAGAAGTTTGACGTTATTGTCATTTTAATGGCGGTGATCAACTGGTCGCTAAAAGTCACACCTAAAGGATGTGTTTGAGAGATATGATTATATGAAAAATATAATCATATTGATGTCTTATATGACTAAAAGGTTAGTCGATGTATATGACTAAAAAGTTAGTCAATGTAATGATGATACGATTATTTAATACGATTAAATAATATTAGCTGAGACGAATTAAATGTTAATTCGTAATTGAATATAAGTTGTTATATCTAATGGATGTATATAATGTAATTATTTAATACGATTAAATAATGTAAGCTTAAACGAATTAAATGTTAATTCGTAATTAAATATAAACTGTTATATTTAAATTAGCAAATTATATATTATTCGATATTGTCATAATAAACGATGTCAGACCGGTATTAATAAATCGACTACAAGATATTGTATGGACTTATTAATATGTGACAACATAAATGACAATAATAATACATATACATTTTATACATTAAAAAAAAAAAAAACTAACAACCTAAAAACAAGTAGAGAAAAAAAGAGTCCTCTTTTTCCTCCACTTCTTTGGACGGTTAAATGGGAGAATAGAAGAGTTTTGATATAAACTCATTCTCTACACATTCTCATCATTACTTCTCACGAAAATTATTATTAGCAATTCTTGTATTGATTCTAGCACAAGAAAAGGCATTTCTCAGAGCATCTTGGGTAGAACGATTAGGAGAATATTGATCTTGATATTTGTTCTTAGGCCATATTGCTAGGACTGGAGGTTGATTCTAATATTTATGTTTTATAATTATGCATTTCGTTTATGACTCGCATTTCATATATTATAATTTCGTTATAATTCTTAAATTTCATGATGAAATATACCGATATTTCCCACAGCTTTTTCTCTTTGTAAAGACGGCTCATGTCGATCTTTTCAACCGTCTCTACCACGTCCCATAAATTAAACTCCATCCCCTTCTTAACTCCCTCAACTGCCACAACTCTCCAAACTTCACTCCCACTCTCCCCTATAAAAACTCCGTAGCTTCCTCATAATAACCTTCTCAAACCTGATTCAGGAGTTCCTGAAGTTTAACAGCCTGACCGCCTGCCAGATCTCTCCTTATGCATGGAGAATACTGGTCTCCATGTGTGTCTTGAATGATGATCATGATCTGGGCCTCACCTTAGCCGACCAGGCCCACTTGTACCTATACCGCCCTCTGGGTCCCGTTCAGATGACCCTTCGGACGGTCGATGGTAGGGTACCCAGCATCCTTATGCCCACCAAGGTGAAAGATAGAGGGTGGTTTAAGTTTTTTATCTATGTCAAACGCGACTCCATTTTTCCTCAGCCCTCCTACTTGCTTGATACGTGGAGTCCCATAGAAGGTACTCCCTTGTCTCTTCTCTGTCTATTTTCTTAACTCACCATGTATACTGACTTTCCTGTGCATGTTTTAAACAGCCCAAGCCTTCGCTTAACTATTCAGCCGTGAGGAAATTGTTGGGCCTCTCGGAAGATCGAAGGAAGTTCCCCAGGCTCCTGACCTTGAAGTTTGCGGGGTGGTTGAGGAACCATTTGAGGCTGCTGAGGAAGATTCTGCTTCCGTGGAGGAGATTGGTGAGTTTGAAAGTGCTTCTGAAGTGAAGATGTCGTCTGGTGAGTTCCTTGGTGGCTTGTGCAATAGGATGGATGTATGCTATGTTTTGTATGTGACGATAAGGTCTGGGTGTTTTTAGCTGTGAGCCAGTTCATGGCGAAGAAGAAGAGAAAGTTGACTGGTGGTGTTGTTCCTTCTGCCCCCACGAAGAAGAAGGCTGCTGCCCCTCCCTCTGAGGAAGAACAAATATCCGCACCTCCTCTGGCTTCCATGGCTCCTCATCTTGTTCCAACTTTATCCCCTACTAAGCTCATCATTCCCTGTGCTGTGAGGTTCAGGGAGATGTCCCGTTTTGGCCGTTGATGGGCCAGTTCTTGTTGCCTGGGTCTCCGTACTCCCTCAGCTCTACTCCCATCCCGGAGACCCTGGACTCGACTGTTGAGGATGCCTTCAAGGTATGTTGATGGGTTTATTCCTTGGTATGACCCCCTGTTGAGCAAGTACTTTTTGTTTCACTCTTTGTTTTCTGGTGCAGACCTTTCAGAAGACCCTCTTCCTCTGCCAGGATCATGTGCGGATGGTTAGGGAGGTGAACAACGCACAGGAGTGGTGCACATCTTTGGAAGCTCAGCTAGTAAAGGCTCAGTCCGACGTGAAGGTGATGGACGACCAGCTGGCTAGGACACAGAGGGTGAATCGTTCCCTCTCAACTGGTATGAAGAGCGCGGAGGACAAGCTGAAAGTTTATGAGGGCCAGCTCCTCTCCCTGAAGAAGAATCTCTCTCACGTAGTGTTGTATGCTGCCTAAGAGTCCAAGATCCAGTGCCTGAAGGAGTTCCAGTCTTGGGAGCATGTCTCGTGGGACCTAGAGGAGGAGAAGAAGGCGGTTGCCGAGCTCTTCCCTACCAAGACGGATATGAGCTTCCTGAACGAGGTGGACAACTCCGAGGAAGAGGAGGAGGTGGGGGAAGCTTCAGCTGAAGAGGAGGCGACAGTTGGTCTAGAGCAGATCCCTGTTGAAGCGGAGCCAGAGTTAGGTGCAGGTGGCAATAATGATGGTGGCGATGGTGGTTATGGTGGTGGCCAAGAGGCCGAAGCTTAGGCGCCTGTGGCGATTTGTTTTCATTTTTTGTATTTCGTTGAACTCTTGCTTTTGATTTTGGTGGTACCTATTTGGTGGTACCGTGAAAAACAATATTAAGTTCGTCGTGTGGCGGGCGTATTTTGCCTTTTGTGAATGACTTGTTTAGTAATTCTTTACTTACTGTGTGTAGCACGCTTTTGATGTATTTTTGTTTGTGGGTCGGCATTGTCGGTAGACGGTTGCTCTGGAGTCATTTGTCCATATATTTGAGCGCCGCGCTACGTGGGGGTGTCTGTGGTGGTTGAGTAGGGGCTGGACCCTTTATTCGCCACGCGCATGCTGTTTGTACCTGTGGAAGAGTTTTCTCCTAGTCTGGGTATGGCAGACTGCCTTCCAAGATTGGTAGGACTCCTTCAGGGAGGAGGTCTGTGGGCAGCCAAACATGTGAATAATCTAAGACTACTTTTGGCAAAAATAAAATACTTTAAAGTGAATTCTACTTTGAATATTTCGAAAATAAAGGCCAATGATGTGCTCTAAAAATAACTGTATTGTTACACAAATTTTTATTTAAAGGTATTACTTCAAATAAAAATCCTTTTGTAATTGTGAAATAATTTGTTTGTTTGGCTGCGAAGGATGTCAAGGTACCATACCTGGGGATGCCTGGCTTGCGAAGCCTATTTCAGATGTAGTACCTTACTTGAGCACCTGTCTTTAGTTCATCTACTGTATCCAGATTGCTGGCCATCTCCACTTGGTTTCTATCTTCGGTAATGCACCCATACCTATGTGTGGGTACTCTTATTTTTGTGGGAATGACTACCTCTGCGCCAAATACCAGGCTGAATGGTGTTTGGCAAGTAGCCACTTTAGGTGTAGTTCTGTCGGACCAGAGTACCAGAGGGAGTTCTTATGCCCAGCTGCCCCTATCTTCTTCCAATCTTCTTTTTAAGTTGTCCATTACTATTTTATTGCTGGATTCTGGTTGGCCATTAGACTGGGGATTCCTGGGAGTCGATTTGTGTAATGCGATGTTCCACTTGGCGCAAAAGGCCTTGGTCTGGTTGGAGATGAATTGGGACCCATTATCACATACTATCTCTGAAGGTATCCCAAATCTACACATGATGATGCGTTTGATGAATGATATGACTTGTCTTTCTGTCACCTGGGAGAATGACTCTGCCTCTATCCACTTAGAGAAGTAATCAGTCATGGCTAGCATGAATACCTTGTTCCCAGGGGCTCTAGGTACTTTTCCCACGATGTCCATACCCCATTTCATGAAGGGCCACAGTGAGATGACTTGGTGCAGGGATTTTGCAGGTTGGTGGGTTACTGCAGCGTATCTTTGGCAAGTGTCGCATTTCTTGGCGTATTGCATGGGATCTTTGCGCATGGTGGGTCAGAGGTATCCTTATCGTAGTGCTTTGTTGGAGTGGTTCATGCCCCCTGCATGATTTCCACACTCGCCGTTGTGGAGGTCATGCAAGACGGTTTCTGTTTCCACTTTTCTAAGGCATCATAAGTGAGGGCCCGCCAGGGATTTCCTGAACAAGATACCATCGATTAGTATAAAGAGAGAGGCACGCATCTTAAAAGTTCTTACCTCCTTTCTGTCTTTTAGTAATATGTCGTGTTGCAGCCAGTCCTGGTTATGTTTCCTCCAGTCTGGCTGGCTTTCTTCCTGTCCTTCAGTATTGCTTAGTACCCCTGCCTCCTTTAACCACTGTGTTCGAGTATTGGACTCTCCACAGTTATCCTGCTCTTCCTAGTCTACCGCCGGTTTTAGTACTTGCACAATAGGTATGCTTGAGAGGGCGCCAGGTTTGAAGGTTCCCCTAGGGTGGCCAGGGCGTCTGCCCTAGCGTTCTGGTCTCTTGGGATTTGCCTTATGACAAACAGCTGGAAGTTGAGAGATAGCTCTTTTGCCACTTTCAGGTAAGCTAGCATTTTTGAATCTCTGGCAGTGTACTCCTCGTTGACATTGTTCACAATCAATTGAGAATCGCCGCACACTGAGATGCTTTTCACCCCTAGGTCAAGGGCTAATTGTAGGCCTAGGATCAAGGCCTCATATTCTGCTTCATTGTTGGTGGCTCTGAATTCGCAGTGTACTGCATGTACTATCATGTCTCCTTGTGGAGACCTCAAGACTATGCCAACTCTGGTTCCTCTCATGTTTGAAGCTCCGTCTATGTATAATAGCCAGGGTTGATCTGATCTCCGCCCCTTCTAGGGTCAGGACCTCCTGATCTGCCTATACATGTAGAGCAGGACTAAAGTCTGATACAAAGTCTGCTAGGGCTTGTGATTTAATTGATGTCCGGGGTTCAAACCTGAGGTCGAAACCACTAAGGTGGATGGACCACTTGGCCATTCTGTCTGACAGTTCTTGCTTCCTCATCACCTTTAGAGGGTACCTGGTTACTACGACGATGGGGTGGGCCTCAAAGTACGGCCTCAACTTATAAGACGATATTACTAAAGGTAGTACAAGTTTTTCAAGTGTTGTGTACCTGGTCTCTGCAGGTAGCAGAGACATACTAACATAGTATACTGGGTGTTGTTGCCCATCTTGTTCTCGTACCAGTACTGAGCTGACAGATGCTTTTGTCAATGACAGGTACAGGTAGAGGTGCTCTCCAGACTGTGTTTTCGGAAGGAGGGGTGGACTGCTCAGGTACCGCTTCAGTTCCTGGAATGCCTTTTTGTGTTCTTCTGTTCACTCAAATCGCCGAGTCTTCCTCAGGATATCATAGAAGATGCGACACTTATCTGAGGACCTTGAGATGAACCGGTTCAACGCGGCCACCCTCCCTGTCAGCTTTTGCACGTCTTTCGGTTTCTGAGGAGACTCTAGCTGCAATAGCGCTTTTATCTATTCCGTGCTTCCCTCTGTACCTCTCCGTATCACCAAGTGCCCGAGGAATTTTCCCGAGGAGACTCCGAAGGTGCACTTCAGGGGGTTTAATTTCATTTTATACTCCCTGAGAGTGCTGATGGTGTCTTCGAGGTGCTGTATATGATTCATATGTTGTTTTCATTTCACCACCATGTCATCAATATAGACCTCCATTGTATTTCCTATATGTTTCTTGAACATCCTCTTTACCAGTCTCTGGTAGGCTGATCCTGCATTCTTGAACTTAAAAGGCATTACGTTGTAGCAGTACAACCCACGTTCTGACTGGAATGCCGTTTTATCTTGATCTGCATGGTGCATCTTGATCTTGTTGTACCCACTCCAGGCATCCAATAAGGTTAGCATTTCGTGTCCTGCTGTGGCGTCAACCATGGCATCAATATGTGGCAGGGGGAACGGATCTTTTGGACATGCTTTATTTAGATCGGTGAAGTCCACGCACACCCTCCACTTTTTGTTTTTCTTTGGGACCACCACCGCATTTGAGAGCCACTCTGGATACTTCACTTCTCGGATTTTCCCTCCTGCGTGTAGGTTATCTACCTCCAGATTGATGATTTGGTTTCTTTCTGAAGCGAAATTCCTTCTTCTCTGTTGGACCGGGCTCTAGCTAGGGTCCACATTAGGACAATGGGTTATTATTCTGGGGTCTATACCCACCATGACGTCATGTGACCAGGAAACGTTGTCTGCGTTTGTCCTGAGTAGCTAAAGTAGTCTTTCTCGTGTTTGACCAGTACAATCTGATCCTACCAATACGGTCCGCTCTGGATGTAGCATGTCCAATGTGATCTGATCAAGTTCTTCCTATGAGGGTTCCACATACTTCTCATGGACATGATGTCTCTGTAATTGCTATGCTGGCGGGCTGGCGGTCTGCTTCAATGCATCCTTGTAACAGCCTCTGGCCTTCTCTTGGTCTCCTCGTACCTCCAGTACTCCCCATGGTGTTTGGAACTTTAGGAACTGGTGGTACGTCGTGGGTATTGCTCTCATTTCATGGATCCAGGGCCTGCCAAGGATTACATTGTAAGTAGATGGACCACCAATAAATAAATATCTTACTTTCTTATTAATTCTACCAGCAAAAGTAGGAATAACTATTTCCCCTAGTGATCTCGTGGGTTCACCACTGAATTGCACCAGGGGTATTGCCCTGTTGGTCAGGTCCTTATCACTCAGACCCATATTCTTGAGGGTTCTCAACATGAGGAGGTTCACTGAACTCCCAGTGGCTATCAGGATCTTCTTCACCAGACAATTCCCTATTAACAGAGTAATTACTAGTGCATCATGATGTTGCTCTTCTACACCCTGTGCGTCTGTCTCGTCGAAGGAGACTGCTGGTAGCTCCATCCTACTCACCCTGCAGGAGGTCTCAGGCCAGTCCCCCTTTGTTTCTGTAGCATGTCTCTTGGCGGCTGAGTAGGTTAACCCACACAGCTCTGAACTACCAGTGATTACATTGACAACCTTACTATAAAGAGGGGGTGGAGAAGGTAGCACCTGATCCGTGGCGTTTATTTTACCGGGTCTACATCCTTTTGGGAGTAGGTTGTCGAGGTATCCTGCTTCGTAGAGATGCTTGACCTCCTTGTGCAAGGCTACACAGTTTTCAGTGTGGTGGCCGACGTCATCATGGAAATCACACCTCCTGCTCTGGTCCCTCTTGTTTGGGCCCTTGTCTCCAGCTAACTTCTTAGGCCACTTTACCTTTCCACGTAGCTCCTTCAAGGCTTTGAGCAAGCCTCTCATGCTTGTAGAAAACTCATACTCGCTGATTTTTGGGGGCAAGTTTGGGTTGTTTCGCCAGTCAGCCCCTTCTGAAACCTTTTTGACGGTGGGCCTGCTATATGGCTTTGATCTTTCACCCCTCTTGTCGATTACTGCCTTTGTGGTGCTCCAGTCGGTATCGTAGGTGGTTCTTCTGGATTTAGCGTCCTCTTCTAACTGTATTGCTGCCATGGCTTTGGACTGCACATCCTCAAACGTAGCACATGGGTACTTGGTCAGATCCTTGTATAAATCTGAGTCCAAGTGGAGTCCTTGGCGGAATGCTTCGATGGCTGTAGCGATTTCACATCGAACTTCTGAGTTATCTTGTACAGGTCACTGGTCTGCTTCTCTGGTTTCCTGCTGCTAGCAAACTACTTGGTGAACAAGTTCACCAGGTCGGCGAAGGTTCCCACGCTCCTGTTATGGAGGCTCACGAACCACTGCAGGGCGGCTCTAGAGAGAGTAGATCCAAACCCCTTGCACATGCATGCTTCCTTCAGGGGACCTGTTGTTGTGACCACCATCATCTTCTGCTTGTACGGGTTGGTGTGGTCTAGGGGGTCATCAGTTCCATCATATAGCGTCATGACCGGCGGCTTGAACCCTTTGGGCACGTTGATGAGCGCTATGCCATCCGCGATATGGGAATAAGTGTAGCTCTCATGTGTGGCTCTCTCCATAGGGCGCGGCATCCCCGGGATCTTGTTTATCATGTCCCTTAGTTCCTGGATTTGATGTTCCACTAGTCCTCATGTTCCTGCAAAAGGGTTAGGAATACCATAAGCAGGGCCAAAAAAACTAACTCCGGGTGTTGCTCCTCCTTGGATCTGCTCTCCTGAGTAGGGGACGTAGATCACTCCGCTCTGCACGGGCTGAGTGTGGACGATTGGCCTCCACTAGTGGGCCACTGGCTGGCTCAGAGTACATGTACTAAAGAAAGGGTTTGTAACGAAGGAAGCAGCTGAAGGCAGGTTACCTGGTATTTGTGGATAGCCTGGGGGAGCGAAGTTGCTGGGTGTTGAGGTCCGTGGCCCAATAGGTCCCATGGATCGAACCGGCAGCAGCGTTGCCAAGTTCAACTAGGTCACTCGTTCCTGCGGTATTTGGCGTCCTGGACCTGCTATAGGCACCTCCTGCGACGGGTAGGTAGCTGAGGCTGACGTATGGTTGCTGGGAGGGTTGGATATCGGCTGCTGGTTTACCAGGGCAGTCATCCTCTCCTTCAGATTCTGGTTGTCCCTCTCTAGACTCTTGATGGCATCATGAATGACGCTCATTCCACTTATGAGAGTCTGCAGTGGGTCTGGCTGGTCTGGATCTGGACCTGCACGGCGCTGCTTTCCTGAACCTTCTGGGAGATTGATGGTCATCACGATCTCGCTTCTGATGGGGCTGCTATCTCTGCTGGACCTAGTCTGACCCTGAGTGGTGACTCGTCCCGGACTCTGGCGCCCTCGGTGGCTTAAGTATCTTGGTCTGCCTTACGGCCTCCCTCTGGAGAGTGGATGGGATAGGTTGATTCAGACTTGCAGGGATACTGGGTGCTCGCGAGGCTCGCTGAGGATGCCCAATAGAAGGTTGCATGGAGAAACCACTAGTGTTGGGTGAACTGGATCCGGACATATTGATTTGGTCGTTTGGATTTTTGTTTTGACTGTAGATATTAACCACTATGCCCCACGGTGGGCGCCAAACTGTTTTGGTAAAAACTTACTAATTAGGTGATTTACTTGTTAAGTGGATCAATGTGGCAATTCTACTAGCACTGAAATAACGAAATAACGTAAGAAGAAATGCAAGAAGAGAGGTGACACAAGGAATTGGTGACGCAGAAACCCAATTTGGGAAAAACCGCGGGGAGAGTCGGAATCCCTCCAAAGATATGCACTACAAATGTAAAAGTACTTGCTGAGGTGGTACAGAGTATTTGGAAGTAAATAAAGAAATAAGGATGAATTTGCTTTGATAATTGATTGGATGCTTGTATGCTGATTTGAGAATGAGAGAGTTGAATGTCCTCCTTTCGTTTCACATTGCCTTCCTTTTATAAAGTTAATGGCGCCTCCCAATGTCTCTGGTCGTATTGTTGCGAGATCCCCTGTACTGGTCCGAGTTTGGGGGGGGGGGGGGGGG
Organism: Heliosperma pusillum; assembly: GCA_022085475.1. Lineage (NCBI taxonomy): Eukaryota > Viridiplantae > Streptophyta > Magnoliopsida > Caryophyllales > Caryophyllaceae > Heliosperma > Heliosperma pusillum. The sequence continues at coordinate 10,654 of JAIUZE010074715.1, read as the reverse complement.
GGTTGTTGTTGACTCGGTAGAATGTGGCTGTTACGCAAGTGTGTTTGTTACTTTCAATCCAGGCCGTTCATCTCATTTTACTTTCAATCTGGTCCATGCATTTGCTTGATCCATGTGCTCTCCTCTTATCCAATCATTGTGCGCCACGTCATCGATCAATGTGAGGATTATTTTAAGCCCCAACAGAAGGTCGCATCGTTTCCTTGGAATTAGTGGTCTGGCGTCACGTTGTCAGCTGATGAACTTTGGACAAAGTGGCTAGGCGTCATTATGTCAAGAGATGAGAATCATGTAAAATGGTCAGCGTCATGATACCATCAAATGTATTTTGCGCAAGTATATCGAAGCGCCGAATGCCAGCTGTTTGTCGAACTATTATAAGGGTTTGATTCCATCACAAATGGATATGTAGGAGCCTGACGATAAGGTTCTAACCCCTTCAAATAAAATAAATGAATGATTTATGTTAAATCGAGGCGTCCAGAAACGGTAGTTCATGTATGTCTCCTTGTCTTATGGCTAACGAGCTTAAGTACGCACATGTTTTAGACCCTAAACGACCCGCTTAATCTTTAAGTCTGTAGACTTGGGGTATATTTAGACATTCGCCTTATCTAATTCTCAGTAAAAGTGGAAGCTCTGTAGATACACATATATGTTGATACTGGTATTTATAAGACTCCCGCTCAACACTTGATGATGATAGGACAAAATGTGAGATCGACTCGACACCGTTAGGATAATGCGATTGTTAGTGGATTATTGAATTTTAAATGAGTTTTAGATTAAGTTTATTTTAGCTATTTTTAACCCGAAACGTTTTTGGATAGTTTTGATAAATCGTGTTTTTATCGTTTGCATTTTATTTTAAATGAAATTTTGAAATAAAATAAATTAATTTTAAAATAATTTTTGGTGTTTAACTTTGATTTGAATAATAAATTTCAAATGATTTTATTTATCGCTGTACATTTTCGATTTAAACAATTTGAAAAACAATGTTTTAACTCATTTTTATTTAAGCGGTTTTTAACTTGATTCTCGAAGAGATTTCGACCCAATTATTTTACCACATTTCCCCAGCATCCCTATGAACACCCATGCCAAAAATCACATCCATATTGCATGCCCAAGGCTCATTTTCGAAGGCTCCTTTAGTAGACCAACTCGCCAAACCAATTTTAGCCAACCCGACTTCAAGCACCCATCGAACCACCTTCCCCTATCCAAACCTAACAACCTGTGATACACGGATTGGTGATCCTTGTCGAACTGTGGTACACGGGGAACCACGGAGGGGCGCACTTGGATGGACAAGTGTAGAAATAGGCATTTGTGGAGTTACCACCAACATTTGTGGAAAAATGGAACCGTTCAAATACTTTATGCCATGTCAAGACACAAAGTAATGACATGAACACTAAGAACTCGTTACCCTTAGCTTTCTATGTCTAGAATGACTCTCGTGGATGCCAATGAACACAGATGTTCACAGAGATCTGGACTAAGGGGTGAGGGTACGTATTAAGAAGCTCTTTAATCGAACACCTAATCATGCCTGCCTCGATAGCGGCCTCTACAAATGATTTGGGAAATCGTTCGTATTTGATATGTTATCGATAGTATGCATGCAATGCAACATCCAACATTTTAATCCTAGCATGTGAATTAGACTATGTCGGTGAACATGTAATTAGCACTCAATTATCTCGAAATTGAGAATTTAAAATGAATTACATACGAAACGCAAAGAAATCATACAATTACAATGACTAAATGAGATTACAATGAATTACGGGATCCACGTCAGAAATATACTGAAAACGGAGATTTTTAGAAAAAGGAAAAGATTGATCAAGCACGGAGATGTCGAAAAGCTTAGAGCAAGGTCTAGAATGCAAAGCGAGAAGAGAAGAGCGGAACACTCGCGTGCATTAAACGTGAGAACGAAGCTCTCCTTTTATAGTAGAAAATATGAAGAGTTTTGGAACAACACAAACTTTGGAAAGATATCTCGAAAATATTATGAAAACAGTGAAAACACGCTGGGGAAGGGGCGCAAAAGGTGCTGCACTTCTTCGAGGAGGCGCATCAATTGCTGCGTTATTTCCCAGAGGTTTCCTTCTGCGGAATAAAGATTTCCATGTTTCTATTACGGAATTGTGGTAGATCTATACTTCCCTTTAAAAAGATACGAGATAATTTTTATCAAAAGATAGAATTTGAAATATTAATAAAATATCCAGAATATTCCCGCGCGTTCTGACTCGTAGTTTTAAAACGGTTTCTAGAAAATGAAGCGGTTTTCGACCCGGACTCCAAATGAACTCTAATGACTGTTAAAACAACCGTATCGGTGTGTAGATGACGACCAAGGGGCAGACACAAGTGTTTGAGCTATCACTTGATGATAAACTTACGAATTGTCACAAATCGTTTCGCGTACCAAACATGAGGCCCAATCATCACTGCTGCGTGGTTGGCGAAAAGTGCAGAACCGAGGTATCTACACAACCCAATGCTTGAATACACACTCCTTACTCCCACCTGATCCACAATAAAATTATTTTCTCATAGGATCACCATATCACACGAAAGTCGATCCTAAAGATCAAAGCTCATACTTTCCAAAAACGAGAAGTTGCATCTTTCCTAATCGCACTCAATTTCCTTTTCTATTCGAGTACCCTATCAAGACATGCTTCTAGTCTAAATGTATACCATATAATTCCTATTCTAGAAGACATATAATCACCATATAAAACCCAAAAATTTTGAGCCAATAAACACACAAAAACACTACCAATTACCGAGCAAAAGATCTTGTCCATACCCTTTGCAGCAACCCTACTTTGCCTCTCAATGAACCCCTTTAGTCCATCGTTTCAAAATTTTAAGCACGCAAATCCTATACATCTCATGGCTACATCCAGTATAAAAAACAATCCAAGAAATGAGATACACCTCTTAACTTTAGTCGATCCACCTTACAAAAGAACCTCTCACAAATACAACAAAAAACTCATGTGCTTTGATTCTGACCAATACACATTCACACCCAAATCGACCTACCTTAGACCATCGATCCCATCCAAGTCCTTACAAAACTAGAGATTTTTCACTTCAAGGATGCCAGAACATCTATCAAATCAAATTTTCTTCAAGAATTGTGCTTTCAAATTGTAGGATGAAAACCGATGTCTGTGACATTGTTGTACGCATGAAAATCAAGGTTGTTCGCCTTCTACCTCTAATCAAATTATATTAAATATCCCAAGAAGGTGTCTCGACTCACATGTATGTTGAGGTGCAACCATTCCTTTCTCGCCTGTTTAATTCTCGCTTTTTTATAATCGTTTTTATTTATTTATAGTTAATTTGTCGTAGTATGTTTATAACTCTTTATGTAATAATCATTGTCTAACTTAACTAAATTTGATACATGGAATACGATAGTATGAGTATGACTATAAAATACCGTCTTTAATTGCTCATGTTGACTCATGCAAAGATTTGAAACCGATAATCGGTCCCGCCTTATATCGTTCACATGTCCTATTAATTGAACGATTTTAATTTAATGAAAAGAACTAACTTTTTGAATCGAATTTGTCAAACTTTTTGTATGTATTTTGTATGTCTCGAATTCCTTTCCTACATTGTGTGTTCAGTCGTTTTTCATATTGGTCATGTGTCACGTTTTTTTATTCGTTCATTGTATCGTCTTTTTGTCGTTATTATATTCGATGTTGTCTTGCTTATTTCATCGATCGATTTTAACATGTAAATTGTATATGACTTTAATAACATGTAATAAAAGTAACCAACTGAATTAATGAATTAGACATGTTGGATAAAATTAAATTTGACTTAGATATAACACGTAAATAAAACCGTCTTATGATTAATGAATCTATATTTCTCAGTCTCGCTGGTTTCATATGAGCATGACCAAAATTCATCTTATAACATTCGACGACTAAAATGAGATTTCAAATCGATTTTATTTGGCCTAGTCTTAGTCGTGTGTGTACTAGGTTTTATGGGTTAATTGTGTTGTTTTAAATCTTCTTTAATTTACTTATCGATCCTAGTTTGACAAATATGGATAGGTGAGTTGTTCGAAAAGATTAAGTTGATTTATGATATAAATCTTTCTTAGTTTATTTTAGCATCGTTTAGTATATTTCTAATTGACTAATGAAATATGTTTTGTAAATTGTCTAACGTAGTTAACTAAGTTAATTTGGGTTTATTATTTGTCTTATTGTTTTGACTGTTTATTGTTGTATGTCATCTCGTATTGTATTTTTGCCTTTTATCTCGTTTTGTTTGTAACTTAGCTAAGGGTCACGTTTGTCTTGAGGTCACTCGACCGAGGCAACGGATGACTCGATCGAGTCGAGGACACTCGATCGAGTCGAGGACACTCGATCGAGTTGTCATGTTACTCGAACGAGTAACCTTTAAAACAAGACCGAGATTTGTTGTTTTGGAGTTACTCGATCGAGTAGCCTCTTACTCGATTGAGTAACCTAAGTTCATCATCGTATTTTTCTTTTATCAATAGTTTTACATATATAGTTCGAGTTTAATTTATTTTATGCATCGAGTCGGCATTTAATGTATAATTGTAATATGATAGATCCTAATGGCTCCTCTCTCCTCCTGAACAATGTATGCTTTGCTATATTGTCGATTAATCAACCCCATATGCTAAAACAACTTTGACAAAGTTAATTGATGCATTACTAATCCACATGCTAGGTATCAAAAATGTTTATTGCATTTCATACATCGAGATAGCTATAACATTAATTCCTCATCACCATTTTCCTTAGTAGAGGATGCTGAAGATTGCAAAAACCAGTGTCGTAAAAACTGAAATTAACAGGTCAAATTAGATATTTATAAACCGAACTAGCTATAACATTTATTCCTCATCACCATTTTCCTTAGTAGAGGCCGTTCAAGATTGCGAAAACCAGGCGTCGTAAAAACTGAAATTAACAAATCAAATTAGATATTTATAAACCGAACTAGACTCTAAACAATCTTAATCAAAAGAGTAGTAAAGGGACGGAAAGTACGGGCCGAACCCAAGATAAAGATATGTAGAAGCTAACTTAGGCTTAACCTCTTGCTAGTCTTAACCTAACACTAATGACTCAATTAACAACTAACAAAATGAGACTATGCAAAAACAATGGATATATATATATATATATATATATATATATATATATATGATGATGATGACAAACATGGTAGATGACCTAGAAAGAAATTTTTGCATTGAAAGGTAACAAAAATATGGAAAAGATGTAAACTTCCTTTATTTGGGCAACTCAACAAACTACTTATAGGCAAAAATCAATGAATTTAATAAGTATTGGTACAATCATCTACTAACATACCATCCTACACAAAATATAATTCCTTTTCTTTTCTTTACCCCTAACCACTATCTTTAACCACATGATAGTAGTAAACATATATAAATTAAAGAGTCTATGCCTGTCCTTCTAATGTTTAAGCACACTTATTAAACCATAAGTATACACCAACATAGAGAATGGAATTCTTGCCAAGTGATTAAGAATAGGATGAGTTGAACATTGATTAAACTATGCAACATTCATCACACGTACCCTTTTTTATCCACTTATTGTATATTGTATATAATTATTTAAGGTTGTTACAATTATTATTGAGGCTTTCTATTTAATTTGAGTCCAATGTTTTCATAAAACCTTTGTTGTTGTATTATTATATATAATGAAGTAATAAATCACATGACACTGATAATGTCATGGCTCGATTTATGTTATTTCATGTCTAGTTTAGTATGCGAATAATCAATATCTAGATTGAATAAAATAAAGTGATTGTGCGTAACAAGGATGGATTCAAGGCCGAGTCCTGGACGTGAGCCCTCTCTAGGCACATTATATTGTGTGATATTTGTGTGTGTCATGTCTAGTTCAACTTGTATATAGATCAAGTTGTAATTTTGTTATCGTTTTGAGTCAAGTTATATATAGTTCTTAAGCAAAATTGGTTGATTATAGAGAGATGTTAGAGAGAGAAGGGGATCTAGGGTTCTTTCTTTAGTCTTGTAATGGCTAGACAAAATAAAAATAATCCTAAATCTAGTGGATTATTTGAATAATAACTTCTCGTAATACACAAAAATCACAAAATATTACTAATATGACTCATAATAGCAATCAAGGCTCTCGATTTTGTGCTTTTAATAATCAGGAGGAAGGTATATCACATGAAATTGACGATGAAGCGGATAGTTCTGGGATCAAAACATACAATCTTAATACTGTCATGGAAACAATACTTGAGGATGAATCGGATGAGGAATGGGTAGAAGTGAAGAAGAAGACGGGTCCATCTCTCTCCTCTTCAAAGGTAACTTTACAACTTGCTGAGTCTGATGTTAAAAAGAACTAGAGTATTGGTTCACGACGGTATATTGTTATGTTTTGGGTGCGAACCCGCCATGGAAAGTGGTGGAGGGTTTTGTGAAGAGGGCATGGGGATATACTTATTACGATAAGCTTTCCTTTCACTCTAATCGGATTTTTATGGTACGGTTTAAATTTGAGGAAATGAAACTCCGTGTACTTCAAGTTGGACCCATTTTCTTTGATAATAAACACGTGATAGTGAAGGAATGGACTGCCACTACGAAGCTTGTTAGGGAGGCTGTTGATGAGGTACTCATCTGGATCAGATTTAATGGATTACCTTTGAAGTTCTGGGGTAATGCGCTTTTGAATATTGCTAGTCTAGTTGGGAACCCTATCAGAAGTGACAACGGTACTGAGCTTAAAACTTTCTTGGAGTATGCCAGAGTGATGCTTGAAGTGAATAATATTGCTGACAACTTGCCTGATGTTATTGAGTTTGAGGATGAGATAGGGTGTGTAAATGCACTATGAATGGAAACCAGTTATGTGTACTGAATTTAAGATAATGGGACATATAGCTCGATATTGTAGGAGGAAGGGTACTACAGAGGAGCAGGGACCAAAAAAGAAGATATGTGTACCTAGGCAGGATAAGGGGAATAAGGGAAAGCAGATGATGGTTCCTTCCAACCCAAAACCACAGCCTAAGTTGCAGCAGGCAGTGGTTCCCATTACAACAAGAGAAGGGAGTACTGACTAGTACTCTCATAGTTACACCTATGCACTTCAAATTTCACCTCACCTTCTCTCCTGCCTAAATCATCACTCAAATGACTAGGCAAAGTGGGATTATGGGGAGTTACATAAGGACTTTTTTGGAACTGCTAGAACAGTCAATCCAAATCAGGGACGTGATTGGGGAGGAAAGGGTATGTCATACTTCAGTAATAGAGAATGGGTAGCATTGGTTGTTGGAATGTAAGAGGTATTCATAATATTAATAAGCAGAAAGAGGTTAGATGTTTTCTTCATAATAATAATGTAGGTGTGTTTGGAATGTTAGAAACTAGGGTGCGAGCTAGCTCAATAAAAAAGTCCATCAAGGAATTAGGAATAATTGGTCATTAATAACCAATATTACTAGTCTTGAAGGAGGTAGGATCTTGTTAATTTGGGATTCTCTTAACTACAAGATTGAGATTATTGGTAGTGAAGCTCAATTCATTAACACTAAAGTTACTTACTACCCTACTTGAATTTCCTGGTGGATGTCTGTGGTGTATGGGTTCAATAGAGTTGCTGATAGGATACCTCTATGGGAGTCACTAAATCACTTTACCCAGATCGTTGATGGACCATGGGTAGTCTTTGTTGGAGCCAGTGTTCTCCACAGTTAGTGCAATAACATAAATAAATCTCTGTAGGTTCACAGGGTATACTTTGTATAATTATCAGTTGATTAACGTTTATCAATAACGGTTGGCTTGCTAGATAAGTTTGACGTTATTGTCATACGGATGGCGGTGATTAACTGGTCCCTAAAAGTCACACCTATAGGATGTGTTTGAGAGATGTGATTATTTGAGAAAATAATCATATTGATACCCTATTATATGACTAAAAGGTTAGTCAGTGTATTTGACTAAAAGGTTAGTCAATGTGATGATGAGACGATTATTTAATAACAATTAAATAATATGAGCTGAGACGAATTAAAAGTAATCGTAATTAAATATAAACTGTTGTATTTAATTAGCATATATATAATGTAAGCTTATGTGAATTAAAAGGTTAATTCGTAATTGAATATAAAATGTTATATTGAATTAGCAAATTATAATTATACGGATAATTATAATTAACGTGTATATTATACGATACATTAAGAATACACATTATATATTAAAGCGAATTTAACCGGGAAACAGTCCAGATTGAATCTGGAATTTTCGGTCCATGGGTAGTTGTTTTGAGGAGACAAATCTCCTCATATAAACCCTAGGGGAGCCGTGAGAAGTAGACAAGGGAAGCAGGAGAAAATTCTAAACCTAATTCTATTCTCACTTGTGCCTCCATCACACACAAAACACAAAACTAAAAGTTAACAGTAACTTTTGATTCTCTTTCTAGCAAAGGAGAAGGGCATATCTCATACAATCTTGGGTGAGACGATTAGGAGGATATCTGCTTTGATATCTGTTCTTAGGCCGATTTTACGAGGACCAAAGGTTCAATTCGTTTTCTCTATGTTTTATATCGTTTTCATATTTATGACTCGCAATTCATATTATATAATTTTGTTATAATCCTATATTTAAAGGGGAAGTAAACTGTTATTTCCCACAAGTGGTATCAGAGCATAAGGCTACAAAATTATATTATATGTTTTTCATTTTATGAAATATAAATTTGAGAAAAAAAAATAATACCGAAAAAAAAAATTTTTGTTACGGCAGTTTTTTTTTGCCGTGTGAAATTTTTTTGGGTCTTGTTTTTCCATTGTTGATTTATTGATATTGTTATTTTAAACGGTTAAAATTCAATATAATAAATTTGTACTTGTTTTAATTTGATAAGGATTAAATTAAAATAAGATGGAATTGTTTTGATTTTTGTTGTTGCTATTGTTTTCGGCCTCATTGTTTTAAATTGATAACTTTTGTATAATGATTCAATTTTAATGATGTTCAAAGCGATTGTGATTAAATGAATATATGGATAATCGATTTAATCATGATTTAGATGTTCATTTTAAAAGGTTAAACTGAATAATCAAGTTTGAATCAATATTTAATAACGATTAAATATTGAATTATGTACCGATCTAGCAATATTGGCAACACCGGAAATTTTTTTTTGCACTGATCGTGCTGCTACTGTAAAAAAAAAAATTCTGTTTTTTTTTATTGCTGTTTGCAGTTGGTTTTTTTATTTTTATTTTTACTGTTTTTTTTTCGGTTTTTAGATTAAACCGTGAAAAAATAAGGTTTTATTTTTGGGACTGGTACTGTTCGCGTGAACAGTGATCAGTGAATAAAAAAAAAAATTTTGTTTATTTTTTTTGGCATTATAAAGATAATGTTTGTTTGTTATTGTGAAAAGGTTCACAATAATGATACCCGATTATTTTAAAAAGGTTTAAAATAAAAATGGATTATGAAAGATTTAAATTGTTGTGAGCAATTAAGCTATTGTCACATAATTTTGATCGTATAAATTGGTGGTTTGGATAATTAATCAACATAATTAATGAATTATGTTTTGTATAATTAATTTATTTTGTTGATGCAATTTTTTTGTTGAATGAATTAATGAATGGTTTTATTTACGTATTTTTGCAATTGGTTGAAAAATGTAATACCTAGTGTGGCCTTAGTTGATCATGTTTTCGTAATGATGAAAACATGGTTTGGATGTAATTTTGAGATCTCGAATCTCCTTTTTTTTTCTTTTAATTATGTTTTGGAATTAGAATGTAAATAAGTTTATTTTGTAATTTTTAAATGTAATTTAAGAAGACTAAAGACGGAGATCGGATGCTCACTCCCGCTTCATGGACCAAGATGGAACATCAAGTCAAGCTTCTCGGGTCCATAAGGATGGATTCCAAACTTGTATTTACTGTTCATTTTGGTAGATAGGCCACACTAGGACCGTTGTAATAGTTTACGTATTTTTCGTTCTTTTGCTTTTCATTCACATGTTAAATAATTGCATCATATTCTGCCTTAACCAAACCACCTAAAATGCATGAAAAAATGATTCATATAGTTTGAATTTTCATCATAGACATACAGATGTCACTCGTTCATAGGGCCATCACCTTAGTCTAAATCATTCACGAAAATGCTAGAAATTTGTTCACTTAAAATGAATTAAATTTAAGATGATGGGATCTGTTGGAGTAAGTGTCCTCCATAATAGTGCATTTATATAATAAATCTCATTTGGAATATACGTGGCATGATTAGTATATTTTGATACTCCACGTCAGTTGATTAACGTAAATCGGTAACGCTTGGCTGACTAGAGTTTGCCGTTATTGTCGTATGACGACGGTGATCAACTGATCCCTTTCGGTCACACCTATAGGATGAAATCCAAATAGTAACTAATTATTTGTATACGATACAGTTTAATTAGAGCATTACATATATTTGATATGTACGTTTAGTTACGAGAGTTATTTATTGGAAATTAAGTTGCGAACTCATTCCACTTAAGTTTAT